>JBBMJZ010372677.1:0-16879 GCA_037833815.1 Zingiber zerumbet
TGGACTGGTCCGGCCTTTGCAGACCAGAAGATCTGGCCTCCTACATTCAAAGCCATCTTAAATACTTTGACAGGAGAACAAGAGATCACTTATTCTATCTAAAAATTTTAGTCTAAATTTAGAATAAAATAATTAAAAAATCTTTATATCAGCAATTTATTTATTTACTAAATTTATAGGTAAAAAATAATGGTTCTCTAAATTTAAGGAATTAAACCTCTATCCTAGAAATAATTTTTTTTTTTTCAATATCTCTCCTTCCACTTTCGATCTCTTTCCTTCTATTCACTCCATAAATATAATAATAAAAACTAGAAGAAAGAGAAAAAAATAATAAAAAAATAATAAAATTTTATAGTAGTTAATATAGTATGTAGTGAAAATTAATTATCAAAATTTAATAAAATAAATTATTTATGCTAAATTCTAGATATAGAGATAAAGAAATACTCCGTCAACCATACTCGGATGACCCTATTGAACGCCGAGTGGATTCATGACTAACACAGTTGGAAATTTAACTGGGAGTGGATTTTTGGATACGGAAATCGACATCTGAGCGAATTGTAGGATTTCTAAGGATTTAGATATCTAAATTAATAAAATGATAATAAGTTTAGAACAAGGTCGGTTTTTTTCTTTAAGGCAATTACATTTCTAGTTCGTACGTTTTTTTTTCTATTTTTATACTGTTGTCTATCCATTCACATTCTTAATATATTAACTTACTTTTTTTCTAATTTCAATTCGTTTTTTATTCAGAATTTAAATTGACCAATGATAAGACGACATGGAAAATTAATTTTGATATTTTTGTTTTTATGAATAAATTATGTAAATTTTTTAAATCACTTGGCCATTAAAATAGATAAAGAATATAAAATCAAAGTCATCTTTAAACAAAAGAAAAAATAAAATGTTAAATCCAAATATGAAACAATGTATTAAGTGTTTGATTTTATTTATACGGTGAATAGGCTTTCATTTGTTGAGTTCTCAATATTCTTCAGCTAGTTTGGTTTGAAACTGATTCATGGACCTTGAGAGAATAAGGGTATCTTAAAAATACATGCGTAACTTGGATATTATAAAATTAGAATATATGATTTAGATAATTAATATCAAAATTTACTTATATTGATTTAGACGTCTCACACGATTAATTTCACAATCATTAAAAATAAATCATAGATGATTTTACCTTTAATAATAACCATGGACATAAACATAACAAGAATTTTACTGCCTGGAATTGACGTTTAAATCGTTAATCACTTCCACGCTAACGTTTACTTGTTAAACACATACTACATAAAAACAAATAAATATAATGATATTAATATAGTCGTTTTGCATTAATAAATATTTGTAATGATAAATAGTTCAATGCGTGTTAGAACATATTAGTGTAACAATTTGTCTGAACTCCTAGAAACATAATTAATTAATACATCGATGCATGTCCTTTCATGGTAACTGCAACAGGAGTAATTTCTTATGCAACGACCAAGTATTACACTTGATTCAATCTATAAATGCACCATCAAAGTACTAGAGAATGTACAAGACAAAAGCACTAGATAAGCACCAGCAAGAACACACCAAGTACAGAAAAAAGCTTTCAACCTTTTGCACTAAAGGATTACTAGTGGACTCTCTTGACAGATTGTTCATACATTTCTCTCCCTCCTTACCCAATGCCCAACATTGCCTATTTTTAATTTATAAACACAAGTTGGTTTGGTGGTTATAAAAAGTTACAAGCAGTTGCATGTTGGTTGCATCAATTACCATGTCACATGTCTCACACTATCATCCACATCATTTGCTGCCTGATACCATGTCAAAGGCCAACATGCACCCTTGTACTTGATCCATGGTTCTGCTTCATGGGCTTGGGCCGAATAGCCCCTTTGTTGCACCATTCTTCGTACTGCATTGCATGCACCTGCTGCATGCCATAGCTCACCTTTTCTTCAAGCCATGCTTGGGCAAATACTCAGATGTCGTGCGTCCAACCTCCCCACCAAAAGAACTCGACGCCCTTGTCAAATGCTTCTGTAAGTATGCCTGAATTTGTTTTTCAAATTACCAAAGGGTAACATCCCTTTCCCATATTGCCTCTTATTTGGGTCTTCCTTTCCAAAGAACTAAAAATTATGTCCTTCTATTCCTCTTGCTCATTCTGAATGTTCTATGGTCTAGAATTTTCTCAACATCATCACTAAATTGCTTTCTTACAATTGGTGGATCTCTCTTGGCACTGCTTCTTGATGGATCCATTTCATCTGTATGAAACTTCTTCAAGAAATTTATATGAAATATAGGATGCACCTTTAGCCTTTCAAGCAAATTCAACCTATAAACCACATTCCCAACTTTGTCCACAATTTTAAAGGGTCTGTCATAGTTGGCAATTAGCCCTAGATGAGCATTCTTTCTACTAATTCTCTTCCAGATTTGAGGAGTGAGTTTCAACAATACTTTATCCCCAACAGAGAATTCTAAGGGTCTTCGCTTCTTATCAGCATACTTTTTCATTCTTTTAGCTGCTTTCCTTAGATTATCTTGGGCTTCCTCGAGCAGTTCCTGCTTTTCCCTTGCATATCTATAGGATGCAGGGCATTTTCCTCTAGACTTTTGTTTGACTATCTCCACAAGAGTTGTTGGCTGCTCACCCAATACTATCTCACAGAGATTTGTTTCCGTGGCTGAGGATTTGTGCAAATTGTAGCAGAATTATACACTGTCTAGCAACCCCAACCAATTCTTCTGACTTGTTGTAACATAATGTCGTAAGTATTCTTCAAGTAGATGATTGATCATTTCGGTCTGTCCATCGATTTTAAGGTGATTTGTGGTAGAGAATTTGAGATCAGCCCCCATCATATTGAACAAGGAAGTCCAAAATCTCCCTGAAACCGAGTATCCCTGTCACTCATAATGTCATTAGGTAAACCAAAATTTTTTACCACATGACAATAGAATAATTCCACGGCAACATCCGAAGGGTAAGCCGAAGGAGCCGCAATGAATACTGCATGCTTTGAAAAATCTGTCTACCACCACCATGATGGAAGACATGTCATCCATCAACCTTTGGGAAGCTACTAATGAAGTCCATAGAAACTGAAACCTAAGGTTTTTCTAGAATATGTAGTGGTTGAAGTAGTCCCGCTTCCTTCTTTCGCTCTGTTTTGTCTTGTCGGTACACAAGACAAGTTTTGACATATGCCTCCATATTGTTTTCCATCTTTGGCCAAATGTAAGAACAGACCAAAAGAGCAAGCATCCGTTCAACACCCGGATGTCCTGCCCATTATGGGTCATGAATTTTCTTTAGCAACACTCTCCACAGACCACCGACTACAGGTACAAAGATTCTCCTCCCTTGTAAATTAGGAGATCGTCCTTGATCCAGTACCATCGTATGATCTCATCTCTTACTTGCTACACCAACTTCCCATAAATTGTGTCACTCGTAGCAACAACCTTGATTCTTTTCAGCATATCCGATTCTACTCTTGAGATAGAGTAGAAAGTGGCAAAAACTTCTTTCTGACTCAATGCATCTGCTACTTGATTATGCCTTCTAGGTTTATGCTCTCAAACAAAATCATACTCAACCAAAAATTCTTACCAATGAGTCTGCTTAAGAGATAATTTCTTTTGAGTGGAAAAGAAAGTGTTAGCAACATTATCAGTTCTCACAAGAAATCTTGTTCCCATCAAGTATACCCGCCAAACTTGTAGGCAATAAACAACATCAACCATTTTCTTCTCATGTGCAGAATACTTTTGTTCAGTCGAATTGAGTTTTCTACTTTCAAAGGTGACTAAATGATCTTTCTGCACCAACACACCGTTAATAGTTTTATCAGAAGCATCAGTATGTACTTCAAAAAGCAACTCGAAGTCTGGTAAGCGCAACACTAGTTTAGATGCTATCGCCATCTTCAATTTCTCGAATGCTTCCTTGCATGCATTTGACCATTCCCATGGCACATTCTTCTTCAATAAGTCTATCAATAGGGCAGACTTCTTTGAATAGCCAACGATGAATTTGCAGTAGTAATTTGTCAAATCTAAAAATAATTGTAGTTCTAGAACTATTGAAGGAGGTTGCCACTTAACAATGGCGAGGACCTTCTTTGGATCCATCCAAACATGACAATTGCTGACCATGTGTCCCAAGAACATTATTTCTTGGCTAGCAAACTTGCACTTCTCTTGCTTTACAAAGAGTTGATGCTTCCTTAGCCGATCGAGCACCATCCCCAAGTGCTCTTCCAATGACTTGTTGTAGATTACAATATCATCCAAATAAACTACAACAAAGTTGTCAAGGAAGTCATACAGCACCTCGTTCATCAAATTGTAAAAGGTAGCAGGGGCATTTGCGAAACCAAAGGCCATGACTAGAAACTTGTAAGAACCATAACAAGTGACGCATGTTGTTTTGGCCTCATCTCCTTCTACAATTCTGACTTGTCAATAACCTGATCTCAAGTCAAGTTTTGTAAATCATGACGCCTTGCTCAATCTATCTCGCAAATCTTGCATCAACGAACAGGGTACTTGTTCTTCACTGTCACTTTGTTCAAGGCCTTGTAATCCACGCACATCCTCAAGTCTCCATCTTTTTTATTTTGGAATAACATCGGTGCACCAAAAGGAGCCTTGGATGGTTGGGCATACCCTGTCTCCAACAATTCATTTAATTGTTTGTGTAATTCAACAAGTTCTAAAAGAGACATATGATATGGTGAACTTGCAGGAGGGGCGGCATCAAGGATCAATTCAATTTTGTGATTGGCATTTCTCCTTGGTAGTAAGTGTCTCGACAACTCCGAGGGCATCGCGTCTTCAAACTTGGATAAAATATCTATAACACCAATAGACAACTCAACATTTTTGTCAGGTTTGATGTCGATTAAGGCAGCCAAATAAGTTGTTTCGCCCCACTTTAAGCCTTTCTCTAGTGACATTACAGATATGATGTCTGTCTTCTCTTTTTTCTAGCCCTTACCATAAGGATGCACACCAAGAACAAAGTAAGGATTTGACTCTTGCATTACCATTACTCCGCCCAGGTGAGCCATGGGCACTGCTTTTGTCTTTCATAAGAAATAAATACCCATGATTATTTAGAAATCTTCAAGAGGAATCACCATCATATTTGTCTTTCCAACCCAAGTGCCAACAGTTAAAGGTACATTGTAAGTCATACCTATGACTACCTGCGCCTTAGCATTCACCGATTTGATGTAGCTTGGGCATTTGCTTATTAATAGCCCATAATCCTTCATCAATTTGGCAAACACAAAGGTATAAGTAACCCCTGTATCCACCATAGCATTCGCACTTTTTCCCATTCATTTTGACAAAAATGTACAAGAGTTGAGAATGAGCCCATATCATGTCCTGACATATTGGTTAGTAGTTCGACAGACTCATAATCAACGTTTGGATTTAGCAACTATAAAGGGTTAACAAGAATAGCAACTTCATGTTCATAATCTTCCCCTTTATCCCCCGCCAAGAGGGCATTTAACTTCTCACGTTTCAAACAATCTTTGGCAAAATGAGAGTCATTGCATAAGAAACAGCCTTGATTCTTCGAGTTATCCTTTCCTCGGGCGACCGAATGTTCCATCCTTCCTTTCCCTTGGTTGTTTCCAATATCCATCTTTTTGCTGTCCTTCTTGTCATCCTTCTTCCATTCTCCTTTCTTATCCTTGTGGATAAAATTGGATTTCGAAGATGAAGAAGTTTTAAGATTGTCTTAGCTCATGCGAAGATCCACCAAGGCATCAGCAACAACAAGTGCACTGGGCAAATCCTTCACATTTTACCTTCGAAATTTAACCTGTGCCCAGAGCTGCAAATCATACCAGAAATTATGCAATTTGTCATCCTCGGATATATTTTGAATATCCAGCATCAAAGAACTTAATTTTTTGACATAGTCTTGCACAGAATCGTTATGTTTGAGACGTTTCAAGCCATCTCGTGCAATCCACGAGATGTTACCTGGAAGTAATTGATCCTTGATTTCCTTCTTCAATTGATCCTACGTATCAATTTTCTGTTGACCCGCACTAGCATCATCCACCATGAGTATTCGCCACCAAAGTTTTGCATCCCCAATTAGGTACATGCTTGCAATTGTTACTTTCTCGATTTCAAGCATTTTTGCAGCCACAAAGTAGTGCTTCATATCCCACAGAAAAGTCTCGAGTTCCTTGGCACTCCATGTGCCACCAAAGGATTTGGGTTTAGGAACTCGTACCACCGGATGATGAGGCCCCACTTCTACACTCGAAACTATTGTTTTTCGTAGAACAATAACTTCAAAGTGTAGATCTTCATTGTTCTTCCGAATTTATATCATCTCCTCCATTAGAGACTCTTGGATTTACTCCACATTGGCCTCCAAGTTGAGAATCTTTGCAACCAAATTACAAATATCCTCTCCCTCCGGAATCGCATGGAGCAAGGCTTTGAGAGAAGAAAGACTTTCTCTAATTTTGTAGTCACCACCAGTCATATTTTGCGCTCTAATACCAGTTGTCATAGGGATAATTTCTGCCTTAGAAATTTCCTACGTGGCGATCAAGCACCACACTTGATTCAGCCTATAAATGCACCACTAAAGTGCTAGAGAATGCACAAGACAAAGGTACTAGACAAGCATCCGCAAGAACACATCAGCTTATAGGAAAAAGCTCCCAAACTTTTGTATTAACACTAAAGGATTACAATGGACTCTCTTGACAGACTGCTCATACATTCCTCTCCCTCCTTAGCCAATGCCCAATATTGCCTATTTATAATTCATAGACACAAGTTAGTTTGGTGGTTATAAGAAGTTATAAGCGGTTGCATGGTAGTTATCAACTACCATGCCACATGTCTCAAACTACCATTTACATCATTTGCTGCCTTGGCACCATGTCAAAGGCCAGCATGGACCCTTGTACTTGGCCCATTGTTTTGCTTCATGGGCTTGGGTTGAATAGCCCCTTTATTGCACCATTCTTTGTACTTCATCACATACACCCGCTACATGTCATGACTCATCTTTTCTGCAAGTCATGCTTGGCCAAATGCTCAAATTCCGCACGTCCAACCTTTTCATTTGTTTGTCACCGTCAAGTTGACCTCCCGTTCAACTTGTGTTTGGACCCAATATGTTGGATCCAATGAGCAACGAGTCAATCCTTGTACCTAGCTATGCCATCAAGTTAAAGGGCTAACAGTAAGCCTAATGTAGTCTTAGTAGATATCTTATGTGATACCACCTAGTTTGCTCCTCATCACTCACATAGAAAGCTCAACGCCAAAGATAAGATATCTACTCTATGTCTAATATCGAAGAACCATATCAAAGAACCATGTCGTGCTTTTTGTTGTTGTAGAAAGCCTAATGTCGAAGATAAGATATCACTCGCATGGTAAGCCTAATGTTGAAGAATTATGTTGTGCATTCTGTTGTCCGATCTCCTCTATGTTTTAAAGTTGCTATTGACATTTCTTCTTCTCTTGTGGGTAGATTTAGTGGTTGGTTTTTTTTAGTTGGCATTGATATTTAGTTTACGCTAACTAATCTTGGGGTGGGTGATCGATTTGGTCCCACGAAAATTTTTTACAAACAACTAAGATAAATCAAAAAGCGCTCGCAGTCAGCAGCTATCAACCCGACATTTTTAGATCAACCGTCTATAAAATAAATTAATTTATTAATTTATCAAAACTAAAACTCAATTCTTAAATATATGAGAAACGGTTTTACCATTAGATTATGAGACTAACATTTAGTCTCCCACTACTTGGGTAGAAAACTCTATACAATATTTGGATGATCCAATATTCTTGTGGAACAAAGATAATTAAAAAATTAATTCTAAAAATAAGAGAATGATACAAATATACCCCTTATATACAACTAAAAAACGAAGAGAGCCATTCATTAAAAAAAAACACAAAAAAGAGAAGCACACGCCGGTTGACGAAAGAAAAAAAAAAACGAGAAATGAATTTTTGAAATTGTAATTCACAATCAGCCTTTGAACTCAAGAATCCTGAATTTACGCCCCGCACAGTCATACATCACAGCCAAGCTGCAAAATTATTAGCATTTAAAATTATGAAATTTTAAAATAAAATACACTTAACTTTTAGATTTTTAAGTAACTTTAAAGTTTACGAAGCACTAAAGGCATATTAATTTTTTAAATATAACACCACAATTATATTTAGAATCGAACACATTTTAAAATACTTCATTTTGTCAATTGCCGAAATTATTATGAGTTAGATAGAATGCTACAATTTTACCATTGATGACGTTGTCGATGAACAAAGTTGTTTGGAAAGTTATCACGAGAGAAAAAACCATGCATTCAGAATTTTGAACGGACAAAGAATAATTTTTTAAAAAAAAAACATTTTGAACTACAAAGTTATCCGTACAATTTTAAATTAATAAAAAAACATATATCTTAATATTTATACAGTCCGTTCCTTCCTTCGTCCGCTCTCCTTCGGAGTAAACAAGGCATGAGTGCTTAATGACGTTTTATTAAAAAATAAAATAAAATAAACTATTTGAACTTACTCATACAATTCATAATTTTGCTATTAGAAGAAAAAAAAAACAAAGAGCCTTGTAACAGAAAGACCATGAAGGACCAAACCATCCAACTCGGTTTTTGATTTTGTATAATTGATTTTTCTTTAAAAAAAACACATTGCCAAAAATTCTTCCAAGAAATTGCAAAACATTACAATAAATACTTCCAAGAAATCCTGTTCGATTTTTTGAAGTCTTCATGAAAAAGTTACACTGCAGCGGATTCAACGTTAAATTCTATAAACTGGCGTGATTCCAAGGAGATGGAAACACTTCCTCATCACGATGGCAGTGGCTTCACACAATAACAATCTGCTTTCTTCTTGCTCTGATCCAATCACCTGCTTGCGATAAAAGTGGAATAATGAACAATTAAAATAGCACTCATGCCTAACAATTCAACAAACTCTAACAACAGTCCTGGGCTGATGCCATTTGGCAGATCTGTTGTCCAGGATTGGTCCTGGATGGGAAAGCCAGAGGTAGTTTTGGTTTGGCCTAAGGGACTTCCACCTCACGGCCAAGTCACTTCCACCTCAGACCGTCCCATTTCAGACAGCCTCGCGGCTCAAATTTGAGCCAACTGCTTCAGCACGAACTAAGAGTTCCAACTGCATTTACTAATTTGGTTGGCTACGAGTTCACATTGTGGTCCAAGTCTAATAATTAATTTGAAACAACTACTATTTATCTATTATGTCAAACATGTAATATTTGTATGTAGTACTAAAAATGAAAACATCAAATATACCTGACAACTAGTGTAGAACCTGGTGAACATCTCAGATAAGTTGTATAGATACTCGCACAAAACATTTGGAAGCAGATTGGAACACGCCTCCTCCACTATCTGAAATTTATCAAAAATATTTGCATCCATCATGAGGCAAAGCATGATAATAGGCATCCAAAATGTGGTAGGAAAAAAAAATGTGGCAGGCGGGGGGAAAATAAAAATAAAAATAAAATAAATTTTTATCAACGATTATTGAAACAGAGTGGAAATAGATGAGTATAGCAATAGTAGAAGGATTTTGAAAATATAACAAAATAATTAATTTGCTTACAGTTTTAGTAAATGCATCTTTCCTAATGAAAATACAACTATATATATAAATTCATTAAAACAGAAAACCCAATCTTAAATTTGTTAAGTGTCAAAATTTTGTGCTATATTTAACAATTATCTCAATATTATATAGTTTTTAAACCCATGAACAAATCTGAGTTATATCCAAATAAAAATAATATGACACAAGTTCATACCTCTGCAAATTGAATCAAATGAAGCCCTAAGGCTCGCTCATCAACATGATCCAGCACAATTTTTCCAATCTGTAAAAACATCACGAGACGGTTTCAATTGTGCAAAAACTAAAAACAAGAACAAACAATTGCACAATGGAATATCACACCAGTATTAATCTTCCAACTCATACAAGTACTTGCCTTCTTTAATTCTTCTATGTCTTTGCTAGATTTATTAATGATGGAGCATATCCGAGCATGTGCATACAAAAGGTAGACAGCAGTATTTCCCTGTTCAAATAACATAACAACACAAAGAATCCATTGGTAACAAAAATATCAGATCTACTTTGAAAGCGTATTGTTGATGTATCATGTATGTTTTTCCAGTTCAAGTGCCCAACGATCAAGAAAGCAATAAAAAAACAACAAACAGGACTTTGGTTCATGATTTTTTCACAGATCTACAACACCAAGGACTATTAGGTCTTTAGAATGAATAGGATCTAGACAATTTAATAGCTTAAGTTAAAAAAACTTAAAATTCTATGGAAAAATAACGAAAGGAAGAAAGTGATATAACTACTCAATCAGACCTAGAAACTATATTAGCTTAACAATATAACCATAGGCAGAGTAAAAAATAAGAGATACCTTGTCATTCAGCATCTGATCAAAACTAAATGTATAGTTCGTCAAGCGATTGTTCTTCAGGTCTGCATATCTGTTTGAAAATGATATTAGAAACTACATAGAATGAACATGCAATTTAACCAAAACCAAATCAAAGGGAAATTAAACCAAAAAGCAATTATCCCCTTCGAATTCTATGTCACATGGTAACTAACTATCAAAGGTGCCAAAACCACAGTTCAAAACCATGTTAATCCAGAGACAGAAAAATGAAAAGGCATTGGAAGCACACTTCTTTTCGATGAAACTTTAAAATAATGGTGAGTTGAAAATGGTAAAAAAGAGAATTTTATTGAAATTGAGATTGGAGCAAAGGCATTGTCATTTTCATTTTTGCTTCACTAGAACTTAAATACTAAATCAATGTCTTTAATACTTACTTGATAGCACCATAACCAACTGCTTCAGCAGTACTCTCAAGCTCAGCATCTGTCCAATCAGTAATTTTACCTGTTAAAAAAATGAAAAACATTTAAAATTGCATTGCTAAAAAAACAATTGAATTGATGAAAAACACCCAAGCATGGTTCAATGAGACTAACAAGAATCTTAATATACATACATATGGAAATAATAGAGCATAAAGAACAAATAAGTTCATTTTAATACCATTGTCCTCAAGCCGCTTTATCAATTCAGCTTTGCTGCGATCTTTAGCTTCATCAAGTAACTCAACCAGACGGACAACTTCTGAGCTACGAGTTCGAAAACGTTTTCCGTCTGATCCAAGAACCAAACCGAATCCCACATGACTAACCTTTGGATATGCATCTTTAGAAGCTGGAAGCCAACCAATTAATCTAGCAGCCTGAAATAAATATAGCATCACTATTATGAATTACCACAGGCAATAACAGGAACAATGATCAGTTAGAACTCATAAGCTCATGGAAAACACAATAAAACTAAAAAATATCTATTTGTTGAATTGAGACACCGTTACAACTTACAACTACATGTGCCAGATTGTAACAGTAGCTGTACAAGCTAGCTAGAATAAACCATTCATAATACATACACTGAAAAACATATGGAAATGTTGCTGCTGACCAACATCAGTAATGTAAATAATCCACTCAGCTTTCTCTTCCTTTAGCCGGTACCTCCAGAAATCATGAGAAAAAAGGCATTCAGAAAATAACCAATCATGGAAAGACTATTTTGTAGAGATTAAGTATAAGTTTAACATTGAAAAGGTATTAAAAAATAATAATAAAACAAAATGAAACTATGACAAATTATGTGTTGCATGTACCTGTAAGCTACACAGAATTAGTATTTGGTGCTAACTAGCAGGAAAGAAGTAAAGATAACTAAGCAACTTTTATGCATAAAGTAATCAAGAATCGGTTTAGAAATGGAATGCAAGGGCTGATTTGAAAACCCTACTATAACAAAGGATAGAGAATTTATCAGTTTGTTGTCCCACTATGAAACAACATTTCACAAGAGATTGCAGGATAAAAGGGTTTTATAAATCAAGTACCTAAGGCAACAAGACAGCAATTTAATAAGACAATATGAATGTGTTTCTGAGAACAAATGGCTAGCCAAAAAAAAAAAGTCATGTAATGAGATTGTTTGCATGATGTTGTTTTGGTAGATGAAACACGTGAAGGAGTAAATGCTAAACTAGAATCTTGACAAGAAACACTAGAAGGGAAAGATTTTAGGCTTAGTCGAATAAAAATAATTGTTAAAATAGGAGACAAAGAGTTGCCCGGAAACGAGAGGTTTAGATATTTAGGATCTTTTTTGCAACATGGAGAGATTTAGAGAGATGTCTTACATAGAATACAAGTAAGATGATTGAAATGGAAAGAACGTTGGGTGTTTTATGTGATCGTAAAGTACCTTTAAAGCTTAACAGAAAATTCTACAAAACCGTAGTTAGACCTGCTATGTTATCTGGAGCTGAATGTTGGGCTATGACTCGAGCACATGAGCTGAAGATGAGAGTTGCAAAGATGAGAATGTTAAGGTGGATGTGTAGACATACGAGCATTAGAGAGATAGTCTATTGAGGGAAAACTCCGAAAAACACGTTTAAGATGGTATGAACATGTACTTAGACTATCAATAAATGATTCAGTTAGGCGATATGAAACTATGACAAACATGCATATCAAACAAAGAAAAGGAAGACTAAAAAAAACTTAGTTAGCAACGATAAAATAAGATAAACTTTATTTAAATTAGATAATGATATAGTTGGAGATAGAGCTCAATGCTGTAAAAGGATCCATATAGCCAAACCCACCTAGTGAGATAAGGCTTGGTTGTTGTTGTAATAAGATGGCCAAAAAGAAACTCCAAGGGAATTGAATAGACCACAAACAAATCTAATCCAACATATATTTGATGGTTCTTTTATCCTACAATACACATTTATGTTCTATTAAAAGAATAGCAATAATGAATTCCTGTGTTTTCTCTGAGTTATTTAGGTGAAAAACCCTGAAATGCATGAGAAGACAACTGTTCAAGCATTCCAACACACAAGTGAACAAAAACAATAATCTTGCAAGACTCAAGGTTTAAAATTTCGACCCGTGCCAAGGTTTCGATCCTGGACCAGAACGATACGGGTTTCGATACCGCAGTGCCGATATAGTTTCGGTATTTTTTAAATATAAAATGTATTAATTAAAAAATAAAATATTTAACATAAACATATAAAAAATAAACAATATAAAAAATGATCTTTAAAAAAAAAGAAAAGATATGAAAATAGATAAATAAATAAATAAATAAAATTTTCATTATAATTTTTAAATTAAAATAAATAAAATATAAAATTAATTAGATAATGTTATTAGGGTTTAATAAAGTCTCTTTAGATTATCTTCATCATACCTAGGAGTTGATTAAAATAATTAACCTAAGTTAATTTAAAAAAATCTGAAATCTGACACCACTTGCGAGCTAGTGCGACTTTGGTGCTGCCGCGGGACTGCGCAACCTCTCTGGCACAACAGCGATGGTCGTGTGGCCCCTTTACAGCAACGGCAGGGTCACGCGACGCCTTCGCGGCGGCAGCGGAAGGGTTATGCGCTTCGCTGCTGTCGTGGGGTCGAGCGACCCCTCCGCTGCGGCCACAGGGTTACGCAACACGTCACAGCTATCACGGGTTTGGTGTCAAGGTCGTGCCAGTGTCAATCGCCAGGCGGAACGAGATGTTTCGCCCATTTCGAGCATCTCGGCATGACACTTTAAACCATGACAAGACTAACTAATCTGTATATATGTTTAAATTAAAATAAAACTGCATAGTTACAAGCAAGTTAGAAGGGGAGCCTTGGCGCAACGGTAGAGTTGTTGCTTTGTGACCAAAAGGACACGGGTTCAAATCCTGGAAACAGCCTTTTGCAAAATGCAAGGTAAGGTTGCGTACAATGGATCCTTCCCTGGGACCCCGCATAGCGAAAGCTTCGTGCATTGGGCTGCCCTTTTAGTTACAAACAAGTTCAACAAAAGAGATACATATATTAATAACTTCTGGTGATTCAATTAACAAGAAATACAAAAAAAAACACATGTCGGAGGGTGTTTTAAAGGACAAAATAACAATAGAAATCAGACACACTAACCACAGGCAAGTCAGGTCAGTAGAGGCATAGTTGTATCCACCATCTTTCTTCACAACAATCAAAGGAATGTCATACCCATCGATCTCCACCACACGTGCACCTTCACTTTCCTTAATAAGATTGTTTCTTTCAAACTCTTCCAAAACCCCTCTGATGTAAGGATTATAAAAGCTCTCGCCCTTGATAAAACAATATTGTTCAAATGTTAGATTAATCTACTAGACACTAAGAAAGAAATCGTGAGAAGGAGATTTAGATAAGGAAATAAAAATAAAATGATTTGTTAAAGACAAATAAATAGACAACATCAATCCAAAAAAACTTAATACTTAAGTGATGTAGCCTGTAGCTATTAAAGCATTCATATTAAAGGAAAATTTTTAAATATATTATATTGAGCATCAGTTTAAACAAATCAATAAAAAAGTGAAAATCTTTTGAAAAAAAATGATTGAATTAAAAAACTGAGAAAAACAAGAAGGAAAATTGACAAGGAACATACAGATAGTTGTAAAGTGGTCAAAAGCAACCAAAAAACTAAAACATTTCCTCATAATATAATTACTACCTTTCCAGTTGAGAAACATTCAAAAGTAATTTGAAAACCAAAACATTTTGCTCATAATATAACTATTACCTTTTCTTCCAATTGGATGTTAAGACGTTGATAAACCAAATCAAATTCTTTTCTGCTGATTTCACATATCTTTTGCCAAGCATGCCTATATTTGCCTTCCCCGCTCTATGAAACAAGAGACTAGTTGTGAAAAAGAATAATAAAGAAATGAATTCTCTGTAAATGTACAATCATAGAATGATAATTGGTGAATCAAGAATAATAATTAGATGATAAAAAAAAACAATCTATCTGTGCTTGTGCATGAAGTTCATCCTTTGTAGGTTAAAGTTGAGAATTATCACCTGCAATTTCACAACAGCTTGTTGTGCCCTTGCCTTGAAATCTGGATCGTCATCAAACTTTTTCTTTGATGCCTTGTAAAAAGCCTGAAGTGGCAAAGAAATCAGTCAGATTTGAAATAAATACAAGATCATTAAGAAAACCATTTGAAAGGATCTTAAAAGAAAGGTTTACTTTCAGTTTTATCCAAGTTGAAACATAGACGTTAACCATTCCTAAAAAGGAAAAAAAAGAAGAGTGCGTATATTCTTTTCAAATGTTATACTCATCCTTATGTTGCATTTTGCCACAAAAATATAATTAGAATCACATCAGACAACCCTAAATCATCCAAGTTCAATCTAAGCACACAACAGATCAGATTCAATATGAATAAAAACAAACTAGAGAGCCCATATTTACAGCAGGGGGGGGGTAGATCTCCTGGACCACTTTTTTGTGGTTCAGGGGATGGACCACTCATATTTGCAGTCGGACCATGGCCGCGATCCGGCCGCAATTGGTTGCGATCCCTTCCTGGGTTCACCGTCCCCACCAGGTTATAGTTTGGTTCGGAGTGGGCGGCCGAAGGCCGCCCGGTGGCAACCCTCGCTCAGTGCCCAGCAACCTGACCCCTTGTCCACCAACGGTGACCTCCGAGCTGCCTCCGGCCGCCCGCTCAGAACCAAACTATAACATAGTGGGAACGGTAAACCTAGGAAGAGATCGCAACCAATTGCGGCCGGATCGCAGCCACGATCTCACCGAAAATAGGAGTGGTCTATCCCCTGGACCACAAAAAAGTGATCCAAGAGATCTGGACTCCCACAATTGACGATGAACACGAATGTGTATGAAAAAATATATTTGTCTTAAAAAAATTATTATTCTAAAAAAAAATGATATTTAAAGGTATAAATATAATTAGAAGAATTAGATGAATACACAAGACAGGGTTTCATATTATAGAGAACTCTATATGTTCATTAGTCAATTTTAATCAAAATTAATTGATCTTGTTATTATATTTATACTCTTAAATATTATAAGATATTACTATATTGATGAACACTATCTAAATTGATTACCATAGTTTACACTCTAGCAATCGATTGTAATAGACATAACCGAATGCCGAGGGATAAAACAAAATTAGGCAGGTGTGATAATATTAAAATTTAACTATGTAATTTAGATATTCAATAATTTTAATTACATGGTTAAGTAATTTCTCGGATTGAATTTGTTTTCAATATTTGCTGCAATTAACTAACTTTTACCTTTAACAGTTAGCGAGTAATGAATTCCGCCCGGTCACAAATGTTACTGACGTCACTTTCCATTTTAAGAAACATGTATGGCTCCATTAGAAGGATAAGGATGTACTTTTAAAGGTGTTTACTAGATGTGCGAGGTAAGGGTTATGATGTCATTTCTAAATTTTTATTCGTTTTAAAAATATATATATTTAATACTATAATTTAACTTCTAAATCTTGATTAAGATAAAATTTTAAATGATATACTCATAAATTAAAAGATAAAAAATATAAAAGAGGATTGGGGCGCTGCCCTAAATTGAACGAACCCCGTCCCAGATGGTGCCTTGGTCGAGATATGCAAGCCTTAAATACCTGTTACCTGGTTTGGTTTGCGTGCACAATTTTTTTCTTTTTTTTTTAAAAAAAAAACTATATCACTCATGATTTTCCCTTTTTCATTAATACTGAAAAGACATTGGTTTAAGAGTAGTTGCTCAATCACTATTCTTCACTTCTCTGTTGTCACATGTGGATGTTTCTTTGTTGTTCTACAC
>JBBMJZ010372781.1:0-16879 GCA_037833815.1 Zingiber zerumbet
ATGTTATCTACAATATAAATTAAATGGACAACTATATTTAACATAAATGCAGACATTTGACCAATGTGATTCTTATTATAAAATAAATGTTTATACAAAAAACTAAGCTTTTAGTATACATCCCAATAGATACATGTCTAACATCACCTAACATTTTGATTACACCATCAAACATCTTGATTCTAGCATTCCCTATTCCAATGGATTATGCAGGATGCATCATTACCTACCATAATAGAATCAGAATTCACCAATTTATAGGTGTCTAATCAATCCTTGTTAAGCGTCATGTGATAAGGATATGTTGAATCTAAGATCCAAGAATCTGTCAATTGCTCTAAACTTGATGAAACTGAAAGCATTCACCATCACTGTCTCAGAATTTTTTTCTTCCATTATGTTTGTAGACTTCGATGAAGGGGGAGCCTTGGTGCAATGGTAAAGTTGTTGCTTTGTGACCAAAATGTCATGAGTTCGAATCCTGGAAACAACCTCTTATAAAAAATAGGATAAGACTACGTACAATGGATCCTTCCCCGGAACCCCGCATAGCGGGAGCTTCGTGCATCGGGTTGCCTTTTTTTATGTTTGTAGACTTCGATGAGTCATCTTTATTCTTTGCATTGACTTTTTTACACTCTAGACAATATCTTTTGATGTGATCTTTTACTTCGCACTTGTAGTATATGATCATTTTCTTATTTCTCTATTTAAATTGGGTCTTATTATCGTTGCCTGACCCATATCGAGATTTACTCCTACCACTTGCCTAGTTATCTCTCACCATGAGCCCTCACCTTAAGATGTCTCATCACTAGCTTTCTTCTACTGATGAAATCCTAATAAAGCACATGTGACTTCCTCTTGCTTGAGGGTTTCCTTTCCCTACATCAAATTTGTAATCAAATTCTCGTAGATAGGAGGTGATGGTAGAGAATTCAACAGCATTAGCACCTTATCTTTTATCTTTGATCTTCATATCAACCTGTTTTAAATTTTGATTGAAAACGTTAATATTTTTGCTCAGATTTGTGTCATCTGTCATCTTAAGCCCAAACAAATTTTTCTTAAGATAGAGCTTGTTCATCAATGACTTGGACATGTAACAGATTTTCAGCTTCTATCAAACTATCACCGGTGATTCCTTATTCATAACATGATATATCACGTTATCCATTAGAAAAAGTTTGATCATCACAACCGCCTTTGCTTGTAGTTCCTCCCAATTTGATCCTTCCATCTCTTCCGATTTCTTTTCACTCAGCGCCTTCATCATGTCTTATTGCAGTAGCATATCCTTAACCCTCCTTTGTCACAATCCAAATTTTCAATTTTGTCAAACTTCACCATATTGAACTTTGCACAAGAGATCCTAGACATGATGCTTTGGTTTTGATATCACTTGTTGGACCAATGAAATTCACATATCTCTAGAATGGTATGATATTGTCCGTTTTGGGTTTAAGTCTTCATAGATTTATTTTTGGGCTCTACCCAAAAGATCTCATACCAATGGAAATATCTTCATCTTATAATCTCATGATCTTCTTTGTGTATTTTTAATATGAGATTTTAATTGTAATCCTAACAATAATCATTCTAATGATCGAGTCTAAAATCTAATCTCTCTAAAGAATCTACGTGCATATGAATTTACTCTTCTCTCTATGAATCTTGCACGACCATAACTTTACCTTGGAAAATACTTAGACTTGTTTCCAAAATCTACATGCTACTTGTTCGAAGAAAAATTCTTCCTACTCCATAACTTTTTAGGCTATTCGATCAAGTTGAGCTTGCAGCTTGTTTGGTCCATGGATCATTGTTGATGCTAGAGGTTCAACAAGATTCACAAGACTGAATTGTAACAGATTCAACACTCTCATTGTGCCTTATGCTCCTCGTCTTGTAATCCCTTGGATGTGCACTATCAAACTCCACAAGCTACTTCAATTACACCATAATGTTTCTCATCTTGTGATTCCTTAGACGCCGCATTCAATCTTCTCTGAATTGTATTAGACCCTCGTGCCGCTGATCATGTTGCCTTGGCGAGCAAGTCATAATCCACACTCATCCTCGTACTGTTATACTTTTTTGCACAATTTTATAAAATACAAATGCACAACATAATTTATATCCTTTTTCCGAACAATAAAACCCAAGGTTGAATTTGACCACTCAGGGCACAATTGCATCAATAACTTCAATTATGGAGTCTTCATCCCCACCTTTAATTTCATACTTTGACTTTGACGAAGATGATGCACTTTCCTTCCTGTTCCCTACATTCAAAGTCATACCATTTCCTTTTGGCTCAAGGTTAACTTGCTCAAGCAATTCAATATTGCAAGATGACTCATATAATTTAATAAAAGAAAAACTGTATGATACTTTGTATGCATGGCTAAAGTGCCTTGAGGCAATGGTGTAGTTCGACGAATTAACAAATATTTTCTTTTTAATGAATGATTGATCTCAGAAGCAATCAACGCAAACTGAATATCCAATTTAAAAAATAACTAAAGTGAAGTCAAAGAAATTTTTTTGAAGTGCAAATCCTGAGATTTCAATTTCCACTGTATTCTTTAATTGCATGCAAACATTTATGATCTCCTTGAACCGGCATTTGGCTGATGGACTCTATCTTTTATTTGAAATTTTTGCAATTGATTGGTTAATAAATTTCCCTTAGCAACTCTAGAATCATGTGCATCTTCAGGAGCTCAATTAGTTATTCTTATAACTCTTTTGCACTTTTAAAGGGCTTGACTTTAATTTGCTCCTAAGACCGCACACCTTAGAGCTTGATTAGATATTCAGTGTCCCATCGGAGTGGTGCGATGTTAAGATATCGGATGTTGCCACATGAGGTCTTGGGGCTAAAACTCGGCGTGACTGAGCATGACCTCCCCCATGTCTTGGTCATTTGCACTAATGGCTAGTAGCCACCCGTGATTTACCTCCCCCGTGTTGGCCAAAGAATAGGTTGGCTGGGGCGCTAGAGGCGAGCGGATCGTCTTTTTCCCACATGATTTGATATTCTGTTCTTTAGATTGATTAATTTTAAAAATGAGTTTGATATTCAGTTCTTTAGACCGATAAATTTTAAAAATGACTGATCTGATTTTATTCAAATTTTCCACAGGCCATTAGAAGTAACCTGGAAGTGCTCGTAGAGGACAATTCAATAGTCCGACATCCTAAATTTGTTATCCCATTTAAGAAAAATATCATACAATATATTATATTTGAGAATCAAATTATGAATATTTAGAGAGTGAATTGATGGTCCGTCACTACACTATAGCCTAAGTGTAGCCTGAGAGGGCTACATTGGCTTGACCTTGCTTGTTCACTGTGTTACAATTCTTAATACATGATTGAATCTCTAAGTGGATTTCTTGAAGCTTTTCTTGATCATAATCCAATTTTTGAAATAATATGTGAACAAAAATCCTTGATGGATGTAAATGCTTCGAAATCAGCAAAATTTGAACATGGAAAGATTCAAAGGATAGAGAGGAATACACTCAAGATCCTCTGTCTTAACAATCATCTGACCGGTGTTCCTTAGTCGATCAGACGGTCATGACATCCTCGAGATGTGTATGATATCCTCGTGATGTACACTATATCTTTAAAATATAATCTAGCACATCCTATTAGAGGAGGGGACACGAGGACATGATTGTTAGGACAGAGGATTTCAACTCATCAAGAAAAAAATGATAGGTACATACTAGTGCTAGTTTAAAGTGAATGAAGATTAGTATAGGTATATCAAAGACATTTTTTTGAAAAGTCTTGATGGCTATAAAGGCTCTAGAATAACTTGAACATATGAAAACTTGAGAGGATTGCTATGAATAAAATGGTGCCAATTTAGAGTGAATTAAATTAGCCTAGATCCATTTAAAACTTTTTTGCAGAAATTCCTTCACGACTGCAAAGGCTACTAAATTAGTAAATGTGGACATGAGAAGAAGAGTTGGGGGAGTACAAGGAGTTTAAAGTGAATCAGATTAGTCTAAATCCATCAATGACCTTTTATAAAAAATCTTAATGACTAAAAAGGCTTTAAATTCAGAAAGATTGAACATGAAAAAACTTAGGAGAGTAACAAGAACATAGTAGTACCCATTTAGAGCGAATCAGATGTGAAAAAAAATAATAGATGTGAAAAAAGTTTATTAAGAACTTTTTGCAAAAAGTCTTGGATGACCGCAAAAACTCCAAAATCAATAAATTTGAATATGATAAGACTCAGGGAAGTATTTGGAATACACAAGTCCAACTTACAGTGAATAATTCATGAAAAGGTCTATTAAGGACTTTTTTTTAAAAAGTCCTTGATGAATGATGATTGTAAAGGCTCAAGAATCAAGAAATTTAAACGCAAGAAGACCCAGGGGAGCAGTGTTACGAATATGCTAGTTTAGAGTGATTATAGTTATGAAAAAATTCGTCAAGAACATTTTGTTAGAAGCTCTTGGTGGCTTCTAAGACTCCAAAATTAATAAATTTGAACATAGAAAGACGTGAGGAAGTATTTAGGAATATAATGATGTTAATTTGGAGTGAATCAGATTAGTTTAGGCTCTAGAATTAAGAAAATTTGAACATCGAACAACTCAAGGGAGTCCAAGAATTCATAGTGCCAATTTAGAGTGAATTAGATTAGTCTAGATCCATCAAGGTTTTCTTGTAAGAAGTCCTTAATGGCTACAAAGGCTCCATATAATCAATAAAATTTAACATGAGAAGATTTGGAGTATCAGAAACACATTGGTGCCAATTGAAAGTGAATTAGATGTTGGAACCAAAAAAAAGTTAAACATGACAACTTGTTTGGAGTGAATATTCGGTCGCTAGGTCCATTAAGTACATTTTACCAAAAATCTTTGATGGCCTTCGAGGCTCTAAAAAAACCAGAAAATTGAACATGGAAGGATTGTTCTAAGTATTAAGAATGTATCTATAATGATTTAGAATGATGCCAAGCCTCTATAAACATTAAACACTAAATTTGTTCTATATACAATGAATAAAATAACCAGGGAAGGGATGATCACAAGGATATGCAAGTAAAGAAACCACAAACATCCATCTGTAGGACGCTAATAAAATGGAAAGGTTTTGATAGGATTCTATATTACAAAGAAGAATTAGAGGGGATTGCCAACATCTAAGCACTATGATGAGTATTAGAGGTCGTGAATGCTTACTGGAAGGTATTTTTTGGATGATTATGCTATTGAACAAGGAGACAAATGGGACAAAAATAGAGTTGAGGACGCCTAAGTGCCCGCCTAGACACTATGTAGTAAGTTGATTGTCTACTCGACTGCTTGAAACTATCTTGTAAAGCTTTGATAGAAATGTCAAATTCTTCCATATAACATTAGAGGTAGAGAAATTGATGTTGATATTTACATACTATAATTCATTCACATGAGAGAGGATCTACTGATAAACAAAAGAGTTAGATCAAAAGGCACTGTTCATAGGGCAAAGTTGGATCATCCAAATGAATATAAAGAGAAATTCTTTTTGAATTTTTATATGATCATGTGATCCTTTCATTAAAAATAAAAATACTATAAGATAGTAAACCATCAACAATGCTTCATGGGAAAACAATTGCCATAAAAGCATTCACAAAAAGTTAGCATTGTAGGAGAATGCCAAGAGGACATGGGACTCATTTTTTCATGAGCAATTAGATATAATTCTTCCTTACTGTAGCATATTTGTGGTAGATACCAAATTAAATTCTAATACAGATGATAATGCCATACCTCATAAAGTAATCAATTCCAATATCAGTTCAAAGAAAGTCCCAAGAAACACCAGATGAATGATTAAAGTAGTTGCCAGTATAACTCGACAAGCTTAACTCTATTCTTTATTTGCTGAGAGCTACTGTACATAATCCAAAACATCAGCGAGCCAGCTTCCTCCACTGTCCTGCCTCTGTTTATCTCGAGGCCACTTCCTGACAATCTCAACAAGTGCAAGAATTCCTGTAGATCTTGATCATTCAAATGGGGGTTGGAGTCAACAGCCCCATTTGTGCTACCGTCCTCTGAAAATTCTGGACTTACAAGCGAATCCACAATATCATTGCGCTGGCATTCTCGCCGGTGATCAAAAGTAATCGTCTGCAGCTCATGGGTGTCTATGATCTCTTGTGATATGCTCTGAAAGAGTGTCATGTGTATGAGAAAAGATTAATTAGTTCTATGGTGCTTAGCATAGAGTATAAAAGTGCATACTTTGAGGACCCATCCGATGTAGGTCACCTTGTTTATGTGTTGGTTCATGTCCAAATCAGCTCTCCTTTGCTGCATAATTCAAATGGAAATGATCATCAGCAAAGCAAAAACAGATGAATCTTACGCTAGGATGATAGAATGTCCTACCACAAGCCTTAATCGGGAATATTGAGAAGGATCATCCAGTTTCGGAATTTTCTTTAGGCTGCCATTGTTTTCCTCTGGAAATGACAATCTACATGGACAGAAAGTTATAGTGGCATACTCACATTTCTAAATAAAGCAAATTTCTTCAGAAATGGGGGTGGTGTAGAAGAGACTAAGTTAGAAATTAAAATTATGCTGCATATAACAGATTAGTTTCTTCCTTGAAGCAAAAAGGAAATCCATGATAGTTGAAGGATAAAACACTTCTCTCTGACTTCATCACTTGTTGAAGTTTCCAGGTGTTTTGATTCATCATCACCCACTTGCAGAGACAAAAGTAAAGTGAGAAGCAATATCACTAGCACTACTGAGAAATAAAATTAAGAAATAGAACTAGTTATATTTCCACATATTGCTTCTAAAAACTTCCAACACTTCCTAATCAACTAATGTTAACCAGGCAGAATAAACTCATGCACGTTGACTTATGGGACTCGAAAGCCAAGGCCTCAGACTTGCCTTTGATCAAGAAATTGCTGCAACTCAGGGACATAATACACGGCCGAACAGGTTTGGTACAGCAGGCTCAAACCACTCTGGCAGGTTGGTTCTGTTTTGTCCAGCAAGGGTCGGCAGCCTCCTACCAGTTCTTTTGACCCTGGAGTGAGCCCAAAACTTGGGCGAAGGCTGTATGAAAGCCCTATATTATGCTGCAGCATCAGTTTATGCTGTGGCTACTTGCACAAAGCCACCTCTGCATGAAAGACAAGCTACCATATGTGCCGTGCAAAATCTGCCCGTCGTGTAAACTTGCTGACGAAACCTTGGACCACACCTTCTTTGGATGTGTGATCAGTAAAGCTCTCTGGGATAAAATGAAGATTTGGATGCACTTACGACACGAGATGGGCACCTCCAAACGGATGCCGAAGGTCTTTCTCCGAAGATCAGCTCGATACTTCACAATGTCTTGTACAGTTTTCCTAATATGGCAGGCTAGTAATAGGTGTCCATATCAGGGTGATGTCCCCCACATACAGAGGAAGCTTCTCAAGATTCTAACGCACGTTTTTTCATTTCACTGCTGTCTAATATGTATACCCTCACTTGATATATAATATAATTTACCTTTCTCTAAAAAATGAATACATTGTAGGATCCTTTTTCATTTTAGAAATGTAGAGTAAGTCGCAACTTGGAAAACCCAATCACACAAGTACACCTACCTTTGGCTGCTACTTCAAGGCCCGTAATCCGGTCGTGGATTACTTCGAGTGGGCAACCACAAACTTTCCCATTTCCAAAGACTTCAGAGGCGGAGAAACCCTTTTTACAAAAGTAAGGGTGTGGTAACAAGCTTACCACCCCTTATAGTAAATGAAAGCACTAGCCAAACTTAAAAATACTAACAAGCGAAGATACAAGGTAGGACGTAGTTGTCCGAGTAGCATAGCGGTGCAGAAGCATGCTTTTGAGCATGAACGAAAATTTTAGAGTTTGTGAGTTGATGTCGAAAGCCTTTTGGTCGAGCTTTTTTTATAGGGGGTTTTCAATCGGTCAATCAGCTTGATCGATCGTCCGATCCCCTTGATAATCGGATCTAGATCCAATCTATCGGTCGACCGATCTATAGGTTCGGTCAACTAATCTGCATTTTGCCAATGACTTTCTATCACCTCAGCACCTTGACGTCGATCCTCAGACACGTCAACCTCGCAATGCTTATCCTTGGCAGCACTTCTTTCCACGTCGGCACACCGATTCTATCCTTTTCCATGTCAACCAACCAATCTCTATCCTTTGCCACGTCACCCATCTGAGACTTATCCTTGTTGACAATGGATGTCACGTTAGCACATCGAAAGACTTAGTTGCCAAGTCACACACCTATGTCACCTCAGCGTCCAGTCGACTAAACCTTGTCGTTTGATTACTTGAATGGTTCGGTCGCCCGAACCCAGCAACACCAAGTTAGCACAATAATAAGTAATATATGAAGAATATATTAGGACAGTTAATAAACTGTCCGATCTCGACTTCGAAATCCGAGTAGGACCCTTAGTCGAACAGTTGCCTAGGTTTGTCCCCATAATGATGACTCGTCCTTTCTTCTCCTTCTTTTCAGAATGATCTCTCCACTCCAAGAGCTTACCTTAGCTTACCTTATGTCAAACATCAGGTCCAACTGACCTATTTAGGCTTCCTCTGCTTGACATCAAATCTCTTGACCGACTAGGACTTCCTTTGCCTCGATATATGATTATCGCTGACCCATCCAACTAACCTATTTGGACTTCTTGTCTAATATCTAGTCTCCTTGATTTATCAAGTATTCATTGCCTCGTATTTGGTCCACCAGACCTACTAGAGCTTTCAAATTCTACACACTTTAACATATCTTATTAGCCCACAAGATAACTTAAATTTAAATCTTTCTCAACGTCAAAACTTAAGTTCGATTATAGTACTCCTTGCACCAACAATCTCACTCTCTTTGATGTTTGGTAATCTAGTTTAAAGTTAAGGAAAATATGCAAAACCAAATCAAAATTTGCAGAGCTCCCCTTGAATTTATACACTCCCCCAGAATTTAAATTTCCCGTAAGGTTTTGAAAATTTTCAACACATTAAAAAATTCTACCTTTAAAAATTTCTAAATTATACTTCAAACCCATTTTCTCCTCCTCTGACATACATGAAAAAATAAGAAAATTTAGGGTTAAGTATCAATTTTTCAGAAATATATTTCAAAAATAGATTAAAAATAAGTTTATGGAAATAATTTTTGAAGAATCAATTTAAAACACATTTTGCAAAAATAAAATTTTCCACGAAATTAGTCCATCTTGAAAAAAAGTTTATGCAAGCTTTTCTAAAAAATTTCAAAAATGTATATAAGCTTTTTGTAGAAAATACTTACAAATTTCAAGGTATTTAAAAAATTATTTAAAAATGTTCAAAGTACTTAATAGCTCTTTTAATATTTTTTAAAAGACTTAAAAGCTATGTTAAAAATTTTCAAAGTATTAATATCTTTTTCAAAATACTTAAAAACTTTTGGCACATTTTCAAAATACTTAAAAGATTTTCAAATCATTTTTAAAATATTTAAAAGCTTTTCAAAATTTCCAAAATATTTAAAAGGATTTTTAAAAAAAAATTAAAGTACTTATACTGTTTCAACAACCACTTTGTAAAACATTTATATTTGTGAAAATTTTCAAAAGAGATTTTAACTTAACCTTTTAACACTTTGAAAGAGTAAGTTTTTAAGCTCTCTTTTTGAAACCTAGATTTTGAACCATATGTTTTTAAAATAACTTGAAAATTAAAATTTTCAAAATTATTTCAACCATTTTTAAAAGTTTCAAAATTGTTGTTATGAAAATAACATTATTTTTACAATTCCAATTTTTTTTCAAAATTCATTTTGAAATTCAAAAAATATTCTCAAAGTGCTTAACCGTCTTTTGTAATAACGAGATTCCAAGGAAATTAAAATCATTTTTAAAAAAAAACTTTACCATATTTTCAAGAATATTAAAATAAGGTTAAAAAATATTTACACTCATTTAAACAATTTAAATAATATTCCATTTAAAATGAAGCAATTTGATGATTATATCCCAACTTATATTCTAACCTCTGGAACCAAGCATAATTAAGCAAGATATAATAATCGAAATATGCATAACGGGAAGTTCAAACATAGATTAATTAAATATAAGTTCTACAAACATACGGCCATGCATGGTTGGAGTCAAATAAACCCCCACAGATTGGCACAGTTAGTGTCTACATGGGTGGTTGTTTCAATTCTCAACAGATGTAAAATGCCTCAATGGGTGACTAACCTCTCCCACGCAAAGGATCGTTGTGCTAGGACAAATGCCCTATGATTTACCCCCTTCCAAATAATGTGGGGTCATCGTGAAGGAGCCGCTAAGGTGACGGCTTCACCTTTTGCTTCAATGGTTCAAGTCAAACACAACTACTAAATAACTCTAGCTTTAACTACGTCAAGCAAAATAACCAAAATGGACTTAGTCAAGCAATCTATCTCTAATAAGAAGAAGACAGAGGTTGTTGGCTGAAATACCAAGCTCATATCATGTCTATCATTTGTTATTGCTGTTATGCGAGTGAGTCGTAGTGATCGTCGATTGTCGATCCGCTGCTCAATCGAGTTGGTGTCCGTCTATCCGCTCTCAAGTGTCCATCAATCTCCTCCTAGAAGCGGGCATTTGGATCGTATGGCTGTGGAGAGGGTGCCTTAAACTCTGGTTGGGCGTAGTCTAGGGGAGGCATCTCTAGTATAGGACTATCTAGCTCAGCTCCATAAGGTTTGTCCTTCTCATACTCCTTCGATTGTGCAGGTCTTCATCGAGGTTTATAGTAAAAGGTCCATCATCCCTTTGTCCTATACCGGCTAGGGACAGTTGCCTAAGCCCTATTTTGTTGAAATGGTCAGATAAGTGCTTGACTTTGCCTACGAATGCTGTGACAATATGTCATATGCACATTTCCGGAGGTGCTAAATCTGGAGTAATAAATGATGGCTCTGAAAACTAGCAATCCTATGTCTATATCCAATCTATGCCTAAATGCATACAAGAGGAATAAGTGGAAGGATCATATCATTGATTGGTTTCTAGTCGATAGTGGTAGAAAACAACCTATGATGAACTTGTACAATATATTGTCTTGAATGCTCAGGTTCACTGTATACACAAGTTTATGATTAGGGGCATTGAAAAATTCTTGATGCATCATGTTTAAAGTAATATGCGAATATGGTTCAGGCAAAGTTCCGGGTAGTTGGGAAAGTATTAGAAGTGGTTGTTGGACATTCTGGTGTTCAGGAAAGATTTAATAGTGTCAACATCAAAGAAGATGTCCTGTGTGACAACCCTAGTCCAATAGTACAGATCATCTATAGGTGTCAGATTGTGGTAAAATTGTGTGTATATATCAATGTTTATATAATGGTTACAGTAAACCACATGTGCAAGAGCATAATAGTTAATGATCTCAACTATGTCAAGGCAGTGGGCATGAAGGAAAGTGCTATCTAAGTATCATGTACCCATAACTACATGGGGTCCTAGACTCAAACAATAACCTAAGTTCTTAAAAAAACCTAGGGTGTTGGCTAGGATGGGAGGGACCTTGGTCAACTTGACGTTTTTAATTACAACAAAATATTTAAATGAAGTAAATATACTTGAACTTGGAAAGAAAAAGGGGTTTTCATATCGTTACCGAGGCATCTCGAAAGATTCATAGATTTTGGGTTTCAGTCAATGGCTTAAGAAGAGGAGAGGAGAAACAATTTGTGGTGATGTTGACCTTACCTAGCTACTATTTTTATAGCATTGGTCGACCAATGTGGATTTCAGTCGACCAATCACTTAAATGATCAGTTAACCAATCAATTTTCAACCAGGCTTTTTTGATTCCTGAGGTCGTTAGGTTGACCGATCCGTATCGATCGGTCAACCAATAGTTGAATAGTTATGGTCAACCGATAACCTTTTTAGGGTACCGATGTGGATCGGTCGACCGATCAAGATTATCGGGCAACCGATAGACGACACGTCAAGTCAACTAGTTAGCTTTTTTGGGATTTCGAGGTTTTATCTATAGACTCACCCACATAGATCGGTCGACTGTTAAGTCAATGTCTGTCAGAGTTAGCTTTTTGATCAGGTTCGGTGGACCGATTATGGATTATCGATCGATCTTTAAGATCTACTTTGTCCTAATTTATAGATGGTCTATAGGTCGACTGAACGGGGTTGTTTGGTCGACGATTCGATCGACCGGAAGCCAATTTTTCGAATTTCAAGATAATTTAATAATGAAGTAATTCATCTAAAAATTGCCCTTAATCAAAATGTCTAACTCTCTTTTTCTTTGACTAAAATGTTATTAAGTGATCATAGTCAGAGGTAGTCACCTTTAGTGATTCATTTGGGCTTATACCCCTAGGTTCATACTAATGCACTGATCTACATTTGGAACCTAGAGTTGAACCTAATATTTCATGCTCATTTACGTGGCTCAGTATACAAACAAATTAAGTCCTACATGTTTGTAAAATGCCAAAGGCAACCTAGATCTATAGGTGCATGACTTTAAAGATATATCGTAAGCTAGTTCCACTGTTTTCATATAGTAGTAGTAATAATAATAGTAAGAGAGGACCTATTCTAATAAACTAAAAAAAGGGCAGCCCGGTGCACGAAGCTCCCGTCATGCGAAGCCCAGGGAAGGATCCATTGTACGCAGCCTTACCCTGCTTTTTTGCAAGAGGCTGTTTCCAGGATTCGAACTCGTGACCTTTTGGTCACATGACAATAACTTTACCGTTGCGCCAAGGCTCCCCTTCACCTATTCTAATAAACTAATGCACTTAAAATACAGAGTTAATCATAGTCTTAATTAATTTTACTATTTTCCCATCTCATCCATTTTAAGTAATCAAACATGTTAGTCTCTATACATTTTGTGAGATGAATATCAATTTTACTTGATTAAAATTAATTCTGAATTGGGAGAGATTGTTTGACCTTGGGTTAGATTCAAGTTTAGCCTTTAGTCAATTAAGTGAACATTTCTAAAATTGACTTCTAGGTTGCGGCGAGGAACAGGGGTCTTCTTTATCGAATCAATGTGTTGGTACAGTTAGTATCAATGGTCAAACTTAGGTTTTGATGAATGACAAATGAATTAAAATTAGATGTTGTGTTTTCTAACCTGTTTACCAAGCGTACAGGACTGAAAGACTTGATGGGACCTAACATCAGGCTAAAGTCTAGATAAGTTAATAACTATCAGATAGATTGATATCTGGCAGGAAGTCCAGTTGGGTCCGCAAGATCTAACTAGCTAAAGTCCAGATGGGACATCTAGCGGGGAGACCTGGTAGGCCAAGAATCAAGTAAGTCTGATTTTATAAGTGAGGTAAGCAACTAGAGAAGAGATCCAGTAAGGATGCGTTCCCAGTTGAGAGAACAAGCGTCGATCTGACTTTGGGTTTCAGGATCGGACACTCTCGAGATTGTCAAAATACTTATTTTAAATATTATTGCCTGTTTTGCTAACTTAGTGGTGCAGGAAATCAAAACTGAAAGTTGGCTGGAAAAAAGGGGGTTCGGGCGCCTCGAAAGGATCCAGGCGCCTCGAGTGGATCCAGGTGCCTGGATGGGGCCGAACCCAACCACGCGAGCAGTTAAGTTAGTGCGCTCTGGTTGGCCGACACACGTCAGGATCTAGGCGCCCGGAGTTGGATCAACTTTCACAGATAAAGCTTCGTCGAAATGCAGCCACGTTAATGGTTCAGGCACCCGGGGGTGGTCCACGCACCCAAAGGTGAATAATCCAACGACAAAGTAGAGGATAGGATAGGTCTCAGCTCAGGAGCCCAGGGGTGGTCCAGGCACCCGGAAAGGGATATAAAAGAATCTTCGACCAGCAATGCCACCTCAACAATTACTCCGACTTTCGTACTCACGTGCTGCTCCGAGAAGCTCTCCACGAAACTGAAAAGTTGCACCAACAATCAATACTCAAGCTACTACTCTACTTGTTGTAGGTATATTTTTGTTTATTGCTTTGTACTTAAAATCATTGTATCTATTCGAGCTTATAGTGAATTGCCCAACGAAAGCATTCACTGAGTGCGGGCCTTGCAGGAGGCATCGAAGGCTCCGAACAAAGTAAAATCAACTTGTGTTAGTGATTGCTATTCTCTCTTTACTTTTCGCTACATTATCTCGTTTTATGAAAAAGTGAAAAGTAATTCGCGCTATTCACCGCCCTCTAGCGCTTTACAATCCTACATAGTAATCACTTTCTTAGACAAAGTCAACTCAAGAAATTGTACATTTAACTAACTTAGTACAAAACTCTGGTCTAATTAGTTTAGGATGTGGTGAGTTAGCTTCTGTTAGTTCCTCTTAGTTAAGTGGATCAGGTAAGATATGTCTTATCCAAGCTAGACACTTAGACTAACTATCCATAATATACTATCAGCTCACCGCATCTTGATACTATGTTGTCCAGATCATACAACCCTTTTTCCTATCTAACCATTCAACATTAAGAAGAAAATTAATCTAAACATGCAAGACTTGGTAGGTTAGTGAAACACATATTTTATTAGCTCCCCCTATCATATCTTGGATAACATTTATCTAGGTAGTGAACTTCATCTCGAGGATCCAATATTGATTAGGTCCTACTTGATTAATCAAACCTAATTTTGGGATTCATACTTGGACTTGTTTTCTAGTATATTGATTAACTAAAGACATGTAAGATTTGTATCAAGTCTTAGCTTCGAATCTAAATCCGGATCTATTGCACACGGCTCGCTGAGTTCCAAGTATCATATTTAAATACTTGGAGCATGAGGTGAACCTTTCCAATGAACCCTTGAGTTCCTCAACTTGACCTTTCAAGAAGCAATTCTCTTCCTCAAGTTTTTGGGTTTGAGTTAAGGTTTTTTCTTAAACTTAATCTGTTGAGGGACTAAGGTTAGTCGTCTCCTTAAGAACTTTTACTTAAGAAAAGACCAGACTCGATCCTTGGACTTAGCTAGTTTCTTAGTTAGATATGTTATGACTGTGCACAATTTATAGATAAGTAGAGATGTTACCACATCTTCTTGTTTATCTGAACCAGATATGAATCCGTGACTTGGCATGGACTAGGACTCGACTATTCCTTCTTTTATCATTAGAGTCATAAAGTTTGTTTGCTTTGGTTCCTCCTGTCTGATTCCTCCAAAGACGATTCATCCCATATAGGCTTGAGTGCCTTTTTTTCCTCTGTTTTCTAGTCTCCTTCGAGTTCAGGCACTCAAACTTGTAGTCACCCTTTTGGTTGCACCTGTAGCATGTCACGTCCGCCTTGGGTTTGCTCGGACCCGTCTGCTTACCCTTTACTTGGATTACCTTCTTGATCTCCCGCTTGGTGAAGCTCTTCTTGTTAGTACCTCAAGGTAGTTTTAATGTGATCAGCCAAATCAGGTTAGGTCTTGTTGGTTTTAACCCTTGTATCTAAGTGTGCAGGAATTTAGGAGCACAGAAAGTCGAGCGAAAGATGCAGCTAGCGAGAAGGACGGCACGGGAGAGAGAGTTGACGGGCTCGATGCGTTCGAGGGACGAGGTGCTGCGGAAGAGTACGCGAGCGGACGAGGAGGCCGGAAGTTGGGTTCGGGTGAGTCCTATTCCGGATGGCCGAGATCACCCAAGTGAAAGGAGCCAGAGCAGAAGACCCGGACCCAAGCGAACAGAGCCGGAGCAAGAACCCAGACCAAACAGTTAACATAAAGTTAACTCAGCTCCGATCGCCTGGACCATGAATTTTATCCGGATCGCGTTTGACAAGATCCGTTGCGACGGGGATAAAGTTTTATCCCCCTAGAAGCGCCTGGAACCCTTCCAGGCGCCCCGACCATGGCTATAAATACAGCCCTGGTCTCAATGGTTCATGATTCTTCTTTAGTTTTATTCTGTAATCAAGTACTTTAATTGTTGTAAAGAGGTTTCTCCACCTGAAGGAGAGTTTAGTGAGCTTTCAACTTCCTTGGATTAACAATCTCCCTAGTGGTAACTAAGTAAAGCTTTTCATGACTTTTTTTTCAATCTCGTACTTATTTTATGCAAATGTTAATTTAATATAAAGCTATAAAGTTCGAGGAATGTTCGTTTTCCTTTACAGAGCTATTCACTCCCCTCTAGTCGACCGCCAAGGGTCCTACAATTGGTATCAGGGCGGGTTCGCTTCAGGAGGACTAACCGCCAAACGAAGCACACGAGATGGCCGGACCGAGTATCAATCCATCGAAATTCGAGGGGGAATTCGCACGCTAAAAGAAAAAGATAGAGGTATTTTTTAAAATATATTTTGAATTATTAATAATCATGAAATATAGTTTCATAGCCCCGAAAGACAAAGAAGAATATCAGTGGACGAAGAAGGAACAAGCCGACTTCATGGCAAACGGCAAAACAGAGTTTCATCTGCTTAGCGTTTTACTACTTCAAGAAATCAATCGTATCGGAGCCTACGAGTCAGTCAAGGAGCTCTGGGAGAAATTCCTGTAACTACACAAAGGGACCTCGGAGGCAAAACTAGCGAGACGAGACCTGCTCCGGAACCAGATTAACAACCTCCGATTAGAAGAAGGTGAAGCAGTCGCACACCTCCACTCAAGAATCAAGGAACTCATAACCGGACTCACGATCTCGAAGAAAAGGTAAGCAACCGAGATTCGCTAAGGTACGCCCTTAGCGCATTTCCTAGAACTACTGAATGAGCATCATTTGTAGATGCTTATTATATATCTAAGGATCTTGAATCAAGTATTTTAGAAGAAATGTTTTCAACTTTTGAAGTCCATGAAATGAGATGTGCAGATCTGAAGAAGGAGCCAAAGCACAATA
>JBBMJZ010373089.1:0-16869 GCA_037833815.1 Zingiber zerumbet
TTTGGATATAAGGTGGGACCCGGTAAGCATAGAATTCAAGGACATGTGGAAGAGAAAATCTCAAGACGGTCAACGCCTTTGGTTCGGCCTATTGGCCGACCCACCTCCTTGAGCGGCACAGCGGGCACCCAAGCTGTTATTACGACGACTCGGCTAGATGCCGAGTTTCCGATGCTCAAAAGGCTCAAGCATGACGGTTATGAGGTCCGAGCAGCCACCCCGCTTGGCTGAGCGATGGACGTTGCCATGATGACACATGACAAGGTGTAACTGAGACGAAACACTATTGGCCGAGCGGACCTCCTGCTCAGCTCGGTTACTATACCATGCGGACGGAGGGGCAGCTGAGCGGATCTCCCGCTCAGCTCGGTAACCGACAAGAGGAGCAGTGGGGAATATCTTTCTCAAGACAAGTGTCGCCGACAGGCGGCATGGTCAGGCAGAGAATCGTACGGTGGAAGCTTCCACTGTTACGTCAGGGATATGCTCGGGCTGTTAAGGTATGGCGTTAGACACACTTTTCTGACACACCCTTTACATGTATGCTTTGAGGAATGTGCACGCCTCGGTGAGCGTGCACGCTCTCCCGGGAGTTCTATATAAGAACCCTCAGACTTCGACGGAGTTATGCATAAATCTCTACTGTAGCTACAGTTGCTCTACTTCTTCTTCGTTTTCTTGCTGCCGTAATATGATTTGAGCGTCAGAGGGCCATCGCCGGGAACCCCTTCCCGGCTCGATTTTGCCTTGCAGGTTTTCGCTCGTTGAAGATCCACTTCACACTGTCAGCGAGAGCACCACGTTCCCGGCATCCACCACCTCGACTCGGACATGATCACAAAGTTTATATAAATCCTTACATATAAATTTTAACCAATAAGAGCTCTCCAAAACACTTGGTACAATTTTAAAAATAAAATAAAAAATCTGCTCCTCATCCTTGAGATTTCTATAGACTTTGAATCACTTTAATTTTTTACATATAGTCTTTTCTCTTCCCGCTCCTCGATTTTGATTATTTCTTTGATCTTAGAGGCTCTGTCCTTGTTCAACCTCTCGGCGGCTTGCATCAACCTCTCAGCATGCATTTCATGCGAAGCTGAGAGTCCTCTGAAATGCTGTTCTCCAACGTTATAACGACAAAAGAATGGATCAGAACGGTTGGAATGGAACAACAGCCGCTTGCAGCCTTTTCTCCAGCGGCGACTCATGGGCCGGCTGCAGGCAGAGATTTTTTCTCGAGTTGCTATGATAGGAAACAATGAGTGTCATCCGGTGAAGCCTGCGGTGCGCCGGAAAGGAGGAAAACTAATAAAAAAATTATTTGAGGCGACCAGTGATGCTTCCGTCGACTACTTGCGAGCAGGTCGAAGTCAAAGTCGATTTGGATGGCTGCGCTGTGCGTAGAGGGAAGAGAAACTAGAGACAATATGTTTTAATATAAATATATATTAATAAATCAAATTAATTGTTAACTTAATTAATAGATAGTTTAATAAAGTCTAATGAAATTCGACCTAAAAATATTCTACAAAATTTATTAAAATTTAAAAATTCATAAATAAATTTTATATATTTATATTTATTTATTTTAATAATATTATTACTAATCAAATTAATAATATTGTTATTAATTTTATTACTAATCAAATTTATCAATTCAATATTTTATTAAAAGTTTGATCAAATTAAAAGGTAGACCAACATTTCAAGTTAATTTAGATCAAAATTATAATTAAAAATATTTAAAATTATTATAATATCGTTGGATTTAAAGTTATATTATTAAAGTTTTTTTTAAGTGAAACGTTGTCTTCTCTTTGTTTTTAAAGTAAATATCGTGTGAGACCATGACCCGCTACGTTTTTTCAAGATTAAATACACCCCGTAAATCCATAAGTTTCCATAAAATTTATAAATGTTAAGTCGGGTAAAAGAGTCTATAGAACTTTATAATATTTTTCATAATTACATGAGATTCTATAAAATTAAATAAAAATCCATCAACTTAAAAAATAAAAATCTATCATTAAAAATCATTAAATATAAAGTCAATGAAAAGTAAATCTTTACTTGGACACACTCCGTAAAAATATAAAATTTTTAGCTCGATTTTTTTATTAAATAAATTTAAAAAAAAAACAACGGTAAAGTGGAGAAAAATCTCCAATCTCATTCTTAATTTTACATGCAGTCTCTCTATTCAAAAAACTTTATTTCCACTCTCTACATGCAAAATTTCCTTTGCTTCAATTCCCCTCATGTAAATATCATGACCTAATTGCCCTCAGATTTTTTAAGTATAAAAAGTCTAAGAATGAGTATAATTCTTCTTAAAGTCAGCATTTTATACTAGAATTGAGTATATTTTCTATCAAAATTATCTCTCATATTTTTTAGGTATAAAAAAAAATCTAAAAACGAGTATAATTCCCGTTAAATTCAATATTTTACATTAGAATCAAGTATATTTTCTATTAAATTGAGCATGATTTTTTCCCTGCTTAATATAATTTTTCCTAAATTAAGTACCATTTAAACAAAATTTAGTATATTTTCATCCAATTAACTCATATTTTTTAAGGTACAAATAGTCTAAAAACGAGTATAATTCCTATTAAATTCAGCACTTTACATTAGAATCGAGTATATTTTCTATAAATTGAGTACAACTTTTTTCTTAATATAATTTCTCCTAAATTCAACACTATTTATCATTTAAAAAAATCTAGTATATTTTTCATCCAATTGAGTAACATTTAAAGAAAATTTAATATATTTTTCATCCAATTAAGATGAAAAAAGAATGTACTCAATTTGATAAAAAAATATACTAGATTCTAAATTTAATGTACTAAATTTAAGATGAATTATACTGATTTTTAAATTTTTTTTACCTAAAAGTATTATCAGTAATTAGATAAATATATTTAACTAGAGAGTGAAAACAAGGAATTTGGCCGATTGAGACTGCGTGCAAATTTTCCCCAACAACAATCCCTTAGGTCACAGTCGACGAGAGGGCGAGGAATGGCGGCCGAGAAGTCGGAAATCGTACGGAAGGCGGAGATCCTGGTCGCGGAAACCATGTGCGGTCGTGACGCCTCTCACGATGCAGCCCACGCTTTTCGAGTGCGGGACGTTGCCCTTTCCCTTGCTAAAGAGGAGAACTTGAGCCCTTCCTCTCTCGAGATCGTAAGGATCTTCTCCATCCTCATCTTTTCTTATTTTTGTCGTATGCCTGCGTTGTTCGTTAGCAAGTTTCGAGCTTTAGGATCGATGATAGTCATAAGTAGTGTTTATAGTTTCAAAGTACACATTTTGGTTTGCTTTACAGTATAAAAAATCAGTCCTTCATGTATAATTAATCAACTTGTCCAGGAATGTGAACTTGAAATGGGTTTAGAGCACATCAAATCCAGATAACTTGTTTTCCTATGCGCATTACTCTTGCAGTCTGCTATTCTAATTACTTAATTTGATGAATGCAGACTATCAATGAATTCCATGCTCATTTTTTGAAAGTAGTTCAGTGGTTGCCTATAGGCCTGCATATGCATATCTAGTTTGGCATTGCTTCACCGTGGACATGTTATTTTAATATTCAATTGGTTCACCTAGACTTGTCTAGCAGTGTAGCTTTACCCAACTTAGTATTTTTAATTCAAATTAGAAAATTCAACAAAGAGAAAAAAAAATCTTGATTGAAAAGAATACAGTTACATAAAGAAATTGCCAATTTATGATATATATAATAAAAAAGAGTATATGCTTGGTCATGTATGGTGAGATATTTAATTTCAAAATGTTTGAAAGATGACTTACTATTTCAACCAAGAAGCAGCTTCAGATTCATGAAAAATAATAATGGTGAATCATGGCCTGGTACAAATTAAAAGAGTAAGAAGAGTAATGAATTCAAAGACGATTATTTTTCCAAGAAAAATCACCTATTTTTCTCATCAATTTGGAATTTTTTCCATTAAGCACCATCTGCTATGCTTATTATAGGTATTACGAACTGTACGTTGTTGACATTTTTCTTGTTCATGGTAGGTGTAAACTATTTTTGAACAGTTCGATTACTATTGGTGCTATGGTAATCTTGTATTTTAACTTTTGGATAGGTTGAACTTGCGGCCCTTCTTCACGACATAGGTAGCAGTTTATCATTGTTTGTGGAATGTTGGATAAGAGTTTTATAATTCAACTGAATTTTGTAATTGATTGTCTTACTGCAGGAGATTACAAGTATACAAAGTAAGTATGATTGCTTTTGCCTCATTTTGTATTACGTCTCTCTCTGTTTGTTTCTCTCTCTTTCTCTCTCTCTCTCTCTCTCTCTCTCTCTCTCACACACACACACACACACACACACACACACACACACACCGAGGTTAGTGGTCATCTATTTCATGATTTCATTGAGATTTTTTCATTTAAGATAATTGTTTATTTTAATGACTTCTGAACTTAGTTTCTGTTTTGCTGTATATGTGATGACGATTGCTTTATTGCAAAGTGCAAAACTTTTCTTCTCTATCCTTGCTTACAATTTTGTTGCTTGAATTTTTAATGACATAGGGATTTTGTGGAGGACACAACCATCATTGAGAAATTTCTAAAGGAAGAGGGACTTGATGAAAGCAAAAGGGAAAAAATCCTGAGTATTATTAAGAACATGGGTGATCTTTTTTTTCCCTCGCTTTGACTTTTTTGCTAGTTGATTATGAACTCAAATCATGTTATTTTTTGCAAAGAACACAAAAGATAAACCAGGCATTGACCTCGCCTAATCCCACAAGGGATAGCCTATAAAGAAAAATAAAAAACTCGGAAGAAAAAGCACCACCTTCACCTCAATTGATTGTTTCTTCCTTGAAATAAAAGAAAGGCAATAAGTTCCATAGACGCTTTTCAACCAATAAGCTCTATAGAGATAGTTAAGTACTGGAGAGTATAAACATTTGCCTATAATTTATGTGCTTCTATGAATTTCATGCAATGAAAACATGATAATTGCTTTGTAATCTTTGCCTTAAATTTCTACTAGGTAGGGTGAAATGTAAGATCAGGGTTGCAAAATACAAGACTCACACGTTCATGATGTTGTCCTGTAAGGTTCAGGGAACTAGTTGAGTTGAAGTTCATTCTGAACCTGAAATTTGAACTTTTGTCAACTTATAAACAGCTCTTATAATCTCCAAACTGACTGTTTTATATACTTGCCTACTATGTGAAACAGTTGGCGTTCCTTTTGGCTTTTCTGATTATTGTTGACCAAACCAACACAACTACAACTAACAACTTTCTAATTTTAACTGCAATTGTTTGACGTGGTTTTATTTCTTTATTTACAGGGTTCAAAAATGAAGTTGCCTGTGCATCTTTTTCTAATTCTTTGGAATTCTGTATTGTTCAAGATGCTGACCGTCTTGATGCAATTGGTGCAATTGGTAATTTTTTTTTATTTGAATTCATGCACACCACGTACCTTGGTGCAATCAATATAGAATTCTGTGTTCTAATGTTTTATTTGATGCAATAGTTGCAATGAGTAACAAGTTCGGAGCCCTATAACTTATAATAACTATAAACATATTCCACTGAGTATATTCAAGATTGATTTAAGTTTATTAGACTTCCTTGCTGATATGCTGACTATGCTTTTGTTGTCATGTTATTTTTCCATGTTTTGTTTTGTTGATTTTGCATGCCTTGGACAGGAATTGCTCGATGCTTTGTATATGGTGGAAGTAAGAATCATGTACTGTATGACCCTGAGATACCACCTCGCGAGGATTTAACCAAAGAGAAGTATACCATGAAAGATGCAAAGACTACCACCATAAATCATTTTCACGAGAAGCTTTTCAAACTGAAGGATTTGATGAAGACAAAGGTATGAATCTTGGGCAACAGATGAAACAAACACGAGTATTTTTCCAATAGTTTTACTCTATTAATCAACAAACCAACAGCCATGTTCCATCTGCATCCTTGGAAAGTATCTTAGTCTAAGACAGGCAAGGCAGAGACAGAAGAAAGGAGATGGAAGGAAATATATATATATATATAAAAGAGAAAGTAGATGATAATTTTAATTTTCCAATTGTTCTCTTTTCCCCATACTTGTTCATCTTCCTCGCAATACAACTTCTCCCCAGTTTCCTTCTTCCTCTCATCCTCTTTCTTCTGCACCCTTCTACAGCCTACTGAATGAGCTGCTGATTAAACTACCCACTACAAGTGATGCAACCATTCTGGCTTAATAATAAGGGAGAATAGAGTTTTGGAGATTGGATTAATTCCAGATTGAACATGATTTTTCATAATTCATATACCTGCATCTTCTTTTTTCATTTGAATATGGTCACTTGCACTTTTCTTCCATCCAACTTCTGGCATTCATACAATGCCTAGATTCATCATATTATTTGACATATTTTGCAATCTCAAATGGTAAAAAAAGATCGAAAACTATTATTTCATCCTTGTTATTGCTGTTTGCCAAAACCTCATAATTGATTGATCTCTATTATAGGCTGGTAAAAGAAGAGCTGAGAGACGGCACAAGTTCATGGAGGATTTCTTAGCAGAGTTCCATATGGAATGGGACGGGAGAGCTTGAACTGTTTGACTTATCTTATATTTTGCTCATTATCTATCAGATTAAACATGCACCATTTCAGGTCGATTATAATTCCCGTGCTTGGAGAAATACAACTATATGTTCTTGTCGAGGTGATTGTCCAAAGTTCATCTGATTTGAGTAATATGACCATCATGTTGGATATTTTGCAGTGACAATGGTTTTCCATCCTCTGTTTAGCTTAGCAAAAATGTGTATGTTGATTGCATGCTGGAGGAGCCCGATATGAAATAAACAAGAACTACCCTTTGAGCAGTTAGTTTTTTTATTAGGTATCTAAATCTTATTAATTCTGAGATAGATATTCCGGTCCTACATTCCGTTCAATCCAGAAAGTATGGTGTCTCTTGACATGGCATCCCAACTTAGTTCAATTTCCTTGTGTGGAAATTGAATCTAGGTTATTTAGGAAATGCACCGTGTCTTTTACCACGGGTAATTTAATGAGCAGTTACGAAGCATCAGTCCATTGATGATCTCTTTCAATGGAAACTGAAAAAATTAACCAAGTAAATCAGGTTTTAAGGTTTTTAAAACATTCTTTGCAGTCTATTTTTTTTTTAAATACCAGTGATATAAAACTTAAAAACTTAGTGCGCGTTTAGTCTGTGTATTTTTTATTTTTATTTTCTAAAAAATGTGTTTTTTAAAAAATAAAAAATAATTTTTAGATATTTTTTTTTTCAGAAAATGTTATCTATTTTTAAAAAAAATAGACATGAAAAATGTAAATTAAATACTATTTTTTAAAAACATGTATTTTTTAAATAATGAAAATGTAAAATGTATAAATTAATATGAAAAATGCCAACTAAATACTAATTTTCAAGAAGCATAATTTTTAGAAAATATAAATAGAAAATGTACAGACCAAATGTACCCTTAATATTTTAACTTCCAATAGATAATATATTGAAGTAATTTGGAGAAAAAAAAATAAATTTTAAAATTAATAAAATAATGGTACATGAGAAATGTCATTATAAAATAATAATAATAATAATAATAATGATAATAATAATAATAATAAAGCCATCCACCAATAAATATATTTAATATAAACAATAATTTCACTAATTTATCTAAAAAATAAATCTGTTTAATAAAAAATTGTGGATTTTTTCACTATTAATATGCCTTGTGAAGTGAAAATTTGCAACAGGATGACAATTTCCTAATTGATTAGGCCAATTCACTACCATAGAAATTCTAAAGTCACTTATATAAAATAATTTATATACAAAAAAAATGTAAAACTAATTCATCCTAAAAAAATACAAAATTTTTAGTATAGATAACAATTTAAATGCAAAAAAAAAGTAAAACTAATTCATCCTTAAAAAAAAATACAAAATTTTTAGGAAAGATACAATTTAAATATAAAAAAAATGCAAAACTAATTCATCCGGAAAAAATACAAAAATTTTAGGATAAATTAAGGGATATTGGGAGAACTTTTACTTATTTAAAATTAATTTTTATATAAATTATTTTAAAATTAGTGAGACACTAAAGTATAAATGTTTAAAAATAGAAGTCAAAAATTAATAAAGATAAAGTTTGAGTGTAATGAATCACTACTTTTAAATTTAATATTTAGTTAAATGACAATAATATTCTTAAACTATATAAATTAATCTTTTTCAATTATCTAAATATAATTTTAATACACCATCAATGTGTAATTATTATTATATTTTATATATTACATCAAAATTAATTTTTTTATAAGATGAATGTTTGAAAAAATATATGAAATTAATAAAAAAAATATAAAATATTATTTAAAAAATAGGAATTTTATAAATGATTTGGAAAGTGACATGCATGAGGAGAAAAATTAGGTAAAAATGTGATGATAATTATGTAAAATGATAAATTTATTAAAGATATAAATATCGACTTTTAATTTTAAACCATAAAAGAAAATAGAAGATAGAAACAACATCAAACTCTTACTTTTAGCTTTTGAATAAAAGTTATAAAAGCTGAAACAGAATTTCATATTCATAAACATTTCGAGTACTTTCATGTAACTAGAATCTAATAAGCACTTAGTAGAAATTCTACCAAACACTTCCTAAGAGCATAAGCAAAAATATAAGCTGGAAAAGCTAAAACAAATCCATAGCATCATGTGGTAGTCTTTCCACGTCTTCTTGTGTTAGGAGAGTTTTCTTGCCCCCACGGCCTGCCTTATCGTAAGGTTGGGCCATCCTTCGAAGGAACTTTAACCATGCAAAAACAAAAGACAGTATAAACATCTTTTGCAAAATGTATCTGATACAGAAAAAGATTGAACTATCCATGTAATTTTAAAATGAAATATGTTAGATAAAAGCATCAAAAAACAACACCTCAACAAGAACCAATTATTCATGAATTATGTGCAGTTAACTGATAAAGTTGCGACAACAAACTTGGATCTTTGGAGCCAAAAGAAGCCAAGTACGGTAAATAGGAAGAAATTTTACTTAGAATTACTGTTATCAGTAATTCGGTATCAAAGATGGCTCAATTCTTCAAAACTAAATCTTGCAAAAGGGGACTGTAAACTTACCTGTCGTGCTATGTGCACAGCCATATCAGTGCTAAGGTTAAGATGTGCATCGCGTAAATGTGACAGTATCCAACCAGGCAATTTAGAGAGTTTATCATGACGGTTATATCTGCAGAAGCATTGAAGGCGTCAATGGCCAGAGAGACATACAAAACTGTTAATATAATTTCAATTCTTGAAAACAGGCTTGAAAACAGAGAAATACAGCATAATCACATGGAAAATTGTGAATCATCAATAAATATATAAAGGGTTTCGAATTACCAACTTGAGCATTTTGAGCCATGTGGCTATGGCCATGAAGTTATCAAACAAGTTCTGTTGGATCCGCTCATGGCATACCCTGAGAAAGATTTTAAAACTTCCCAAACATTTTTCATTAAGACATTTAGTACTCTAGTACACACGCACTATTTCCAAAAAATGGATTTCTGACTTCCAAATGTGACTTCTAGGCTAGTCATTGTTGTCTATGATGACTAATATTACACCTCACTATCATATTTAAAAATTGGGAGGATGATCCACCAACAGATTTTCAATAGAGCATTTATCCAGTAGACAGCAACCTATTAGATGAGTAAGTGTACGGAAAAAGAGGGGAAAAGGCTCCAAACACACAAGTGACTAGATGCTGCAACCAAATGAGACGCTAAATATTCTGCATCATGATGAGATCAGATGCAGCCTATTTCAGGCCTTACAGTCATCAAGATACACAATAATTCTTCTAAATGTTCAAAAGGTGAAATAGATGGTAATGCAGATCTGCAAAACCTTATTCTTAGCTTCTAAATTTTGTTATTATTTCCTCAGCCTGTCCCCCTCATGATTGGCACTTGTGTAATTTTTATGTTAATTTTCCTTCTCTCTCCCCCCTCCCCCTCTTTTAATAAACCCAGCCTTAGGATAGTCAAGCTTGAGCAAATAAATCATCAGCTTGATGAAGGATGTTATAACGTACAAGTGTTCGGTTAATCCAATTACTTATGGAATCCAGCAGCCTATATGATTGTGATACACGTTACAAATTTATTCGATTTCTCATGTTATGCAGGCAACATATAGAGTTAGTCCCAAATGTTTTGTCTTTCAAGTTTCATCCCAATGTTCACTTGTCTTACCTCGAGTGCATTATTCTACTTTCTTTTGTTGATAAAATCTCTCAGAATTCAAGAAATGAAAATAAATGATTTAATTAAATTGTCAACAAAATAAGTTACCTTTTATCAGCAAATATCATCATCCCATAATCTGCTTTTGAACGAATTACACGGCCAACACATTGTGCAGCTTGCCTCTGTTTCAAAATAAATAACAACATGCCTCGTGGTCAAACTAAACATACCACACGATCATGACTTATGCAATAGCTAATTGTAAAAGACCTGAATAAAAGGGCCAAATTGGACATACCAAAGCATCAAAAGTAAGAAAATCACCCTCTTTTATCTGGAATGTCTCACGCAAATACTCTAACCTCGCACGCAAAATTCTGGAAAAAAAAAACAAAAAGTATTTGAATTCCTCAACAACATTAAAAAAATGGTAATTGAAAATAAAAATAAAAACAAACAGAACCACAAGCGTTGCAATATGTGACAAGAATAAGGTCATTTTCAGCACCATCTACATCAATTTATTAAAAGAAACAAATGACTACAACAATGATAATGCATTCTCATTATGTCAAATAAATGAATTGACGCAAAAGACAGGCTAAATATTTTAAAAGAAAAATGGTTATCTCTGTAGCCCTTGGTTTAGTATGTGTGGTTCAGATATAACTGCAGTGATTGTAGTCTTTAGTTTACACAAAAATTCACAAAACTAGATTTACTATGTCTAAAGGGAGGAAGAGAGGAAAGATAAGGAAGAGTGTTGGAGGAGGAAAGAGGTGAAGAAAGAGAGTGGAGAAGAACAATTCCTTTTGTTTTATCTACTTGAAAAGGAGATGGGAAAAAAATGAGATAAAATGACAAGTTTAACACTTTGATTGTTATTTCCAAGACATGAAATGTTAAACTACTGTTTCCAACCATTTTCCACTCTTTTTCCCTTGTTACAACCATTTTAGAAGGAATCAAAGGTGAGGAAAAAAGAGCCAAGTTGTTCCCTTCTTTACCCTTTTTGTCCTACCACCTAAGTAGACAAGGGAAATGATTACTATCCCTCCTCCCTTGCTTCTATTTGAGCTCCCATCTTCTCAAGTAGAGACAGCTTTAAGGTAACAAACAAACCATGCAAGGAAAATAAGAATAGGAATGGCCTTGGTACACAAAGTGTCAAATTAGAAATATTGCCAATGAAAACTATCACTCCTTAATTCATACAACATCCAAAGTGATGATTGAGCAAAGATGTTTCAGAATCTACTCATTCCAATCAATCAAACTAGAGAAGCTAGATGGGAAGGGTCTATATTTAGTGATGACATGACAATTAACCTTAATATTACCTGCTCTGTGTGTACAGGAAAGGAATCCCAATCATGATAACAAGTCTTCCATAGTGTCGATCAAAATCTATACCTTCAGCAACTTTACCCCTGCAATAGCATATTAATTAACTCTTAATATTGAGTTCTTAGTACAGATACCAAGATGAAAGCATACACTGAAATGTGCATCTGAAATAAGACAAAAATACAATAATATATAATTAGATAGTTACTAGCAAAAACTAATCCAAGAAGTTGAAAGTTCTCATTAAATGACATGATTTTTCCACACAGGAGATAACCTAGTATGTCTGGATTTCTGTAACTATAATATTCTCTCCGTCTTCATACGGCTAAGTTAGTGGATCACCAAACTACAAAATACGTTATGTAACAAATAATTAATATACTCATCTTAATATATTCATATTTTACTATTTAGTAAGAACTTTTGTATATCATTTCAAAATTTGCAATATCTAGTTTGTTGTTCTTTGGTGTCTTAAATATAACATAGCTTTGTTAGTTTATTAACATTATTTCAATTTCAGTAAACAATCTTATTATTTTCTTTATATCCTTCGCCTTATTAATTGTAAGTTACGGCTTCTTAATAGAATATGTCATTGATAACTTAATCAGTTATGTTTATAAAGTGCCCATAAATGGACTGTGTATCCTCTCGTATACACACCTCCCCATTTTCTTTATTTACCTCACATCTCATCCGCAAACATTGGAGTAGAGTTTTTTTTTTCCTTGTTTTTTTTTGGCTTTCTTCACAGCAGCAAATTTGTTACTTTATAGTACTTCTGAAGCTCCACTAAAGCAGAAACATCAGCAGCTACACACTATTGTGCTACTCGAGGTTTAAAATCTCAATCTGTGCCAAGATTTCGGTTCCAGACCAAAACGATATGGTTTTGATATCGTATCGTGCCATGCCGATACTGTTTCGATATTTCTTTTATTTATATATAGTAATTATTAAATAAATATATTTATTGTGTATAATTTAAAAATAAGTTGTATATTGATTTTACGTAAGTTCTCAATTGTTAAACAATTTAATATTATTAAAAAAATAATTAAATATGGTTTTCTTTAAATAAAATTGATCTATCAATAACTCGAATTAAAATTGATATATCATAATTATATAAATTAACTATTTATTTATTTATTTACATAATATATATTTAAAATAGTAGAAAAAATATCAGAATATCAATTAAATAGTAAAACAGTAAAAAAATACAAAATAATAAAACAAATAATCATAATATAAATCTAATTTATTATAATTTTTTAGAACTTTTAAATGAAATTTAAAATAATAAAAAATATTAGAATATAAATCTGAATTATTATAATTTTTTTAGCATTTTTAAACGGAATTTAAAATATTAAAAAACAAAATTTCAGAATATTAATTAAAAAATTATTAAAAAAATTTAATTTTAAATATATTTTTTTATATATTTTATTGAGAAAATCTAATTACGGTTTATAAAATCCTGTTTGAAATATCACACGTAATTAGGAATTATTTAAATTAATTAAATATAAAAGGGTTAATTTTTTATCAGTAAAAATAGGATCATCGAGCGGGGAGTCTGGCACCGTGACACATTCGAGACACGATCCTTGTGAGAAGCGTGGCCAAAGGAGTCTGGGACGTCTCCGAGCTATTTGTGAAGAGTGGAAATCATACTTGTTCGGAGAGTGGTCATCGCTCTTGCTGCTTGCCATCGCCTCGTAGCTGTTGATCGCTAGTGCCTCCCTGCTTTATATTGTTTTTTTTATTAATCGATCACAACAGAAGTAATCAATTCCTTCTATCGTGCAATTAATCGATTCCGTCATGAAATTAGCGTGCGCTGGGTGCCGGTTTCGCTTTAGTGACGGAACGGTAAAAATTGTCCGTGTTGGGTGGCACAGAACGATATTTCACTCCTTGGTGCTACTACATATGACTCCATGTCAATGGAGAGAACTCCTCAATTGCAACACCTTTTACCCCATTCCTTTCCCATTTCTTTCTCATTTCCTCCTTCCTTCTTTGCAAAAACAAACTAAATCCATTTCTTCAACCAATGCTCTGTAGAATACTGTTGTCAATTGAAGCTTAACTTTAGTTGCCCTATGTCGTACTTTCAATTGATTGTCAAAGATAATAGTCAATCAAATAGACCAATTTGCTGGGAAAATTCAAATCAGCATCTCATTAATCTAAAATAGAAATCAGTCAATTCTCAATACTATGTTGCATATGAAACATTTAGCAAGAACTATCGTCAACAGAACATTATCAATAAAAATGATTAATTTTGTATAATCAGTTTGGATTTGGAAACACATCATTTTTTGGAATTGGTTTTGATTTTTGAGTAAAGAGGACAAAGGAATAGAGGTTGTTACTAATACTATCTCATTCCCTCTCAATCCTAACATCAAAGGTGAGGGACTGACCTACATGTAGAATCCCCAGAGAAAACTTAATCCAATCCAAAATGTCAAGACACTGAAAAGAGACCTCCTTTGATACTTGAGCAAGCCAATAGGGCCTCACTTGATCCTTGGAAGTAAAGGATGAGATTACTTTACTCTCATTATGTTTTTAAAAAAAAAAATACTAATGCCAGAATGATACTATCATTGACCTAGAGCAATTGAAGAAACGTCCTAGATAAACTGAGAGAAGTGACTATAACCTTTCTGAAGGAAAGCTGTTTCTCACAAGTCCAAGGTATCTTTTTCATTTTGATGAGAAACTTTATTCAGCAGCGCACTTTTAGCAACCAACACCAAAAAAATACAAAAAGGGGTTTTAGTGTTTGAACTTTGAAGATACCTAGGAACACATTGTTGGCGACTAAAAATCTCTTAAATGGCATAAATGGAACACAAGTCGTCAGCAACACCTATAGAAATAATGTATATGCCAATTCTTTAGTGTTGACACCAAGATTGAGAGACCGAGATACTACTTAAACACTGATAGTAAGTTTGCAAGTTTCCAGACTAATTTTGCTCCTAGTTGTGAACCAAATCATTTAGATCAATTTAGGCAATGGAATATAAAGCTTAAGATCCAAATGACAATCTTGATAGCCATGGTTGCCTCCCACACATCTACATGATTTCTCACACTCCACAACTCATTGACCCAAATCCATATTCCACTATAAAATGAACTATGAAACCATCGGACAAATCAAAGGCTACAACAATGTGAAGAGCATAGAGAAAGAAAGACCATCAAATGCATTGCTATGCAGGATAGTTGGCCAGATATATCATTCAACTGTAGGTAATAGGGAAACACACTAACAAAAAACTCCAACATATCTAGTGAAACTAAAAAGATCAACTTAGATAACGAACATAAATGCATCTTAATCATGAGCCTCGTACCATACCTAAAACAATTTGACACTAATGAAGGATAAGCATATTTCCATTTCCCTACAGAGTAGTTCTTCAAAGATTTCAGAATTTCATAAAAATTGTCAAATATTATGCAATTGGAATATTGGATAATAACTCAATTTGTGTCATATACCAAAATTTTCATATTATAAATAGTAGCACGTTGTCTTAATCAAACAGCCAAAAAAAATTAAAAGACACATCCACTTCAGTTTCCATTAGTAAAAAGAAAAACAAGATGTTAAATGTTATCTACCACACAGTGAAAGGGTTGAATGTAGCAGTAGTTCTAGAAGCTTTCTACCATGTTTACTGTCTTAACACCCTCAAAGTGTAGAAGTATACATTAAAAAAATCTCAAATTACCTTAATTCCTTGAGTTAATTATGCAATAAGATGATCAAAACAATATTAAAGTATCTCAAAATGCAATGAATTCATCATGGCAAGGACAAAAGAAATAATAACCCAAGGTTACAATAACAACATCATTGAAATCAAGTTAGTGTTGTACCAACTATTTGAGGTCAGCTACATGAATCTTTTCTGTCCATTGAATTCTACACTCAATACAAGGTCATATTCAAATTAACTAAATATTGATTAATGCTTTCTTTGACCAACAAGAAAATGTACATAATCTGGAAAAAAAACCAGAGTCTAAGTGACTGCAAATTTATCAAAAAAACAATGTTCACGTTAAGCCACTTGATTTAACTTTTAGCATCCTGCAAGCTATAAATAACTGAAAATATGAATACAGAGAAGCAGAGCCACTAGCCAAATTCTTGATGAATAGGTGTTTGTTATTATTCATTCATTGCCAAGGAGATGTAAACAGAAAAATGTTAATGAAAAAGAACAAAGTGAAAAAATACCTTGCAACTGAGAGAAATACAGCCCCTCGTCCACAATCACATGCTCTACGATAGTTATCGAGGGCCAGTGTAGTCTCTACTACATCTTGAGTTTCAATAAATACTAGCTTATGTTGCATCACATCCTGCAGAAACACTTGTTAGAAATAGCATTTAAATAGGTTGTTCTTTACATATGGATCAAAATCCACCTGTAAAATTCCCATTTCATTCCAACTGTTAATGATTCCATCCATATAGGAGTAACTAACAAAGAAACAGACAGTGCCATCTGGAACTGTAGAAACCATCTCCAGCAATAATTTTCCATAATTCCTCACAACTCCTTCATCTCTACGTGCCTCAAATTTTGTAGTTATTTCCGTATGGTCACTGCAACATAGATTATGAACTCATGATGTGGATCTTTCACCAGAACCACTAACAAAAGTAAGAATCTAAAATGTTTGGACACATACAATGAAAGAAAACCGAAAAGTTCCATGTCTCAAACACCCAAAAATATTAATAATGCGGTGTGTAGGGCTTTTCCTTTCTTTTAAAGTTCTATTTGAGCATGAGGCTTATGTTCCAGGGACATCCAAGAACATAACTATAAAAACTCCTAAAAGGAGGATTTGTTAGGTTTAGATTGGGGTCCATTTTTAGGGCGGTAAATGAACCAAGTGTTTGTGAACAAGTTTGATGTTTGGCTTGATAAGAGTTTGTTTATGTTCGTTCAATATACATAAGATTAATTAAACAAACAAGTTTAAATAGTTCGTTAAGCTAAACAAACAAGCTTGAACACATATGTGTTCAGCTTGTTAACGTTCGTGAACAATGTTCGTAAACAATGTTCACAAACCATATTTATTAATAAAACTCCTTTTAATATGCTAAATAAATAATAAATAAAATAAATAAA
>JBBMJZ010373193.1:0-16868 GCA_037833815.1 Zingiber zerumbet
AGATCGTATAATATTTTCAAATAAAATTACTATATTAAACTAAACTATTCTAAATCTAAAAATTTTATATGCATTTTTGAGATCCTATAAAATTATTATTTGTTTTTCTTCTATAATTTAGAAAAACATATAACAATTTTAACTAAAACTAATCGATCAACCTAAAATGTCATAAATTTATAAATAAATAATATTATTTATTTTCTATATTTATTGGAATCACTATATACCGTCCCTTTCAAATTTATAATACTGTACAACCATACATTAATATTGCTAAAGATACTAAATGATTCTAAACTATTTTAAACTTAGAAACAAATACAAATACTCTTTATTCTCTAACCATTGAGTTAAGATTTATTTATTTTACTTCATTTTAAAGATTTACATAATAAAAATGGTTGTTCAAATTTGATTTAGCTTTTTAACAAATTATCAAACCACGTAAGAAAATTTTTAGAATGCCCAAATCTATGTACTCTAGTTTCGATTGCTACACTTTTGAACATAATTTTTTTAAAAGATTAAAACCTTCTATGATAAAGAATTTGTCATTCTCAATATGATATATTGAATTGATATTTGAGAATATAAATATAATCAAGAGAATTATATGAGTACAAAAGAACTTAATTATTTCATATCATTTTGAGTTCTCTAAATTCATCAACATTTTTAGTCAAAATAAATTTATGGACTTAGAGATCTTGTAAGTCCTATATATTTTTTTAGTTCTCTTGATATTATATATATATATATATATATATGAAATAAATCAAAAAATAGATTTTTGTTCAAGAATTAAATAGGTTGAATTGAGACAGTATTTTATAAATACGTAATTATCTTGAATATATCAAATGACATTGTTATCAAGATAAAACTGACGTGTAGAAAGTAAATTTTTAGTGATAGATGGAATATGAAAGATATTGCACATGTAAAAAATTTGATTAAATAATTGAATATATGTGTTTCCAAAATTAACAATTTACAAATCTGAACCATCCCCTACTTGAACTGTATCTGAGCTATAATATGACATTACGTTTGTAAGGATATTATAATCTGATGTGACATGATGAGTCTCTTGTCCTTACACTCCAGAACAAAATGATTCTGCTAAGAGAAAATATAGACATATAGTTGAAACTGTCTTAGCACTTCTTCATCATGCATCGGGTCCGCGTAAATTTTGGGATGAAACTGTTAACACTGTCGTATATCTCAGAAATTAACTTTCTACTCCATTGTTCAATCATAAGTGTCCTTTTGAAAAATTTTATAATCAAACTTCTGATTATACTTTCCTTAGAATTTTTAATTACACATGTTATCCATGGTATTAGAGCCTTTATTCTTCTTTTCATTACACGGCCACCACCATCTCTTATTTCCTCTTATTATTATCCTTTTCCCTTTCTCAAGACAAAGTTTCCATTTATTAATCTAATTTTTTTCTTTTTCTATCTCTACTTTCCCTTCTTCATCTTCCGCCACCGCCGCCAAGGAATTTTCCAGCAACAGCCAAGAAGTGATTTTTTCCTCTCTGCTGTCGACGCCAACTTATTAAGGGTGCATCTTCTTATATCGTCGAGTTACTGTTCTGACCAAGACAAACACGACTCCAAGCTAAAGAGCTAACACCCAACACCAATCAACCTGCATCCCCTTCTCCTTCACTCCCATCACTACTGGCGCCGCCTCATCTCCCGGCACTGATTTCTCACTTCAACTTAGAGCTTTTATTCTTTTTCTTCTTTACTGCACAACCACTGGAATCTCTGAAGAAGACTGTCATTGGTTTCTTTTAAGAAGTCACCCCTTTCTTAAGAATATGACTTGAGCGGCCTGTTGCCGCCACTCTTTCTGAAGAAGTCGACTCATTGCCACTACTGATTGACTCTCCTTCTCTACTGCCGACACTAACCAAAAAGGGGATTCATTGCTGCTACCTCTTTTCTACCACTACTAGTCATAGGAACATCTCCTTTGCAATCTCCAGAGCCAACATCATCTACAGGACAAGTTATTTTACTTTAGATGTCAAATACTCAACACCATCAAAGAGGTCAAAAATGAAATTCAGACCGATGTCAAATTTGTTATATCTCTGGTCATACTAGAAATCTATGTCCTAAAAGACTTGATTGTTTTCGGGTAAAATGTCAAATTTACCTCGGAAATAGACATTTTGGTATACAATGTGCTCTCTCTCTCTATATATAATAATTTCTATGTTTGATTTTTAATAAAAATAAAAAATTTAAATTATAAAAAATAGTTTAAAATCAATTGTTACACTGTATCAATCAATTCGACATGTTTTTATGATCTTGAATAATAATTTTAATCGATTGTTATATTGTAGTAATCCATTAAAACCTTTTTTTGAAAAAAAAATCATCGCTCTTAATATATTATGTCAAACTGATATTTAAAGGTATGAATATAATCAGAATAACTAGACAAACATATAAAACTTGAATTTATATCATTCTGAGCACTTTAAATTCATCAACTGATTTTGACCAAAACAAGCTAATGGGCCTATAGAAAGTTCAAAATAATATGAAACAAAGTGATATATATTTATCTAGTTCTCTTTATTATATTTATATACTTAATCATCAATTTGGTTAACTATATCTAGAGCAATGATTTTTTAAATATGAATTAATTTTTTTAATTAATTACTACAGTGTAGTAAAATATGATTCGTGTTTAAAAAATTAATACTCTTAATATAGTATGTCAAATTAATGTCAAAAGGTAACAAAATTTTGACCCTATAAGACTTTTTAATCGTTAAAAAAAATTATGTCTAAATTGATTGCAATGAATGAGCGAAGGAGCAAAATATGAGTATTAGATATATAATTTGATAATTTTAAAATTAGGATACATAATTTAAATATTTTAAAAATTTTCTTATACAACTCTATAATTTACCGTAAATTTTTTCATGAGCCTAGTTAGTTTGTTTAAATATTATCCATCAAAATTTTTTAAAGGTTTTATATTTTAAAATTTATTTGATTGATTAATTAATTAAATATTATATTTATTTTATTTTATTTATAAATTTAATAAGAATTTTGTTATCAATATAATTCATAACTTTTATTATTAAATATTATTCATGAATAATTTGTATTTTTTATTCACAAATATTAACGAATTAAAAAATATATTTGTCAGCTTGTCTTATTCATTAAATTTGGTTAAGAATATATTTTTTTTCTTTTATAATCCATGACACAAATTTACATATCATAAGACATTCTTTTTATGAATAAACAAAAACATATCCCTTTTAAAGAATTTATTTAAAAACTTTGGTATCTTTTCGATTCCCGTTCCAGCCAACCATTAATTTTGATTCCGACAGCTCGCCGCGTCTTACGTCACAGACACAGAAGACCCTACTTCTGACCTCATACCCGTAGCAGCATGGTCATGGGACCACATCACCACCACCGAAATTGAGCGGAGTATACGCTAGTGTAGCTCGTTTCTTAAGCCAAATAATTGTCATCGGCCGTCAACTCTCCGTCACCCTCCCTCCTCAAGCCCCGAAGTCGTATCTCCCATCTAGGCCGTTCATCACGGCGGAAGACGCCTCGGTGTCGTCGGTCGGTCGATCAGGTACACTTGAGAGTCCACGTCGAAACGTGTCGGCAGGGCGCAGCTCCGCCCCGCCCCAATCTGCCACCGCGGAGCGTCCCATCGGTCGCTCTTTTGAATTTCGCGCCACGTCGGCCTCCTCCACGTCATGCAGTTCGCCCACAAATACACCCATTCGAATAACTGACCAGCAATCAGGCTGGCCCGCTACAAATACAAGTGAACGTATAGGGTTTCGATTATCTGCGTAAGTGTTGAATAATGAATCATCCACTCGCTCCTACGCCCCCTCATCACGTGAAGGTTGGCCTTCCGGGAAATGGACGGCTGAGATGACTGGATCGGGCTGCTATAAATGCTTCGTCGTCATCTAGTTAACGATTTCTTCCTCGCTGCTTGTAGAGTAGGAGCACGTTCGCAGGGGCGCGGAGAGATGTCGGTGCGGAGGACCACGCACCAGTTGAACAGCGGGATGATCGTATCCGGGCCTCCGGAGCTGCCGAAGGAGCGTGCGGCGTCGGTGGGGTCGACGGCGGTGCCATACACCGGAGGGGATGTCCTCAAGTCAGGCGAGCTAGGCAAGATGTTGCACATTCCCGCGGGGGGAGATCCCGGCGGCGGACCGTCCAGGTCAGTGTCCAAGTCTCACTCGTGGACGGTCGTACGCTCTTCCTCCGGATCCGGCCCCATGCCGACGCGGAAGACCTCCGGGCCGCTCGCCCAGATCCCGCCCACAGGGCTAATCACCTCAAGGCCCGCGCGTTCGTCCGGGGGGGATACGGATCAGTCTCCGGGGTCTTCAAGGGGGAAGAAGACTGAGGATGGGTACGGCGGAGCGGTGACTGCGGTGGAGGAGGCAGCGTTCGCGTTCGGTTTGTCGCGGGGTTGGAGATGGGCGCTGGTGGCGGTTTTTGTGGCGGGGTTTGCGGCGGGTGCATTCGTGTTGGTAGCGGTGGGCAGGCTGGTGATTCTTATTGGGGTGGCAGCGGTGGCGGCACCGGTGGCGGCGGCGGCGGTGTGGAATTGGGCGAGGGGAAGGGAGGAAGTGGAACGATTTTGGCGGTTTTACCCGAATACTTCTATAGATACTAGAAATCTTCAAATTGGGAAGTTGGTTAAAATCACTGGGGTATTCCTTTTGCGACTCAAAGCTTTACAGCAACTATTTTTTTCTCTCGTAATTTTCTTTTGTTTTATTCTTGTTGCCTTCTGATATATTGTTTCTATCAGAGGATGGAAAACTCGTGCTTACAATGAGCTATCACACTATCTAATAGAGAATTTTCTAAATTTAAGATTTTATCGTCTCACTAATTGTGAAACTATTTTTGAAGAACTAGGCACAGTATAGAACATTTCGTCTTTCCCTAGACTTTTATGTGGATCCAAGCAAGATGAAGGTTTTTGAATATCTCAAGGTTTTTTCTGGGATTGTAACCCCAATTGCATTTATGTAGCTATGTAAAGAATGTTTGAGTTGGATTTCCTTTCTGTAATTAGGCAATAAATTGGAACAAGCTAGCAAGACGACACTTTTCCAACTGTTGACAAACAATAGAATTAACTATGGGACAGGTGAATGCTTGAGAATTCTTAGGTGAATGAAAGAATTAACTAGTTTGACGATGCAATTTGCGGATGAATTGCCAGCATGCAAACTTATGCATTTTGTTTATGATTTCCTGACGTTGAACATCAACTTCTTAGATAGTTGCCTGTTTGGGAGAACAAGCATTTTATGTTAGACATTTTCATCCTTCTTAGATAGAGATGCTATTTTAAGCACAGACACGACTTAGTGTAACTACTTCAACCAGAGACTGTTCAACATATTTCTTGTTTTTTTTCTTTGCTAAATGGCCCAGACATTTGTTTAATTATTTCATAATAAATGATCCAAGTGACTAAATTATTACTGGATTTCTCAAATAAGTTTAGAAGGATATTGCTCTTGGAATTATATTTTCATTGTTTTGTATCATTCCAGATGCACTTTTAATTATTACATGATAGTTTATTCAATAATGTTTCAAAAGTGACACATGTTAAGGTGTTCAAATTATTGAAAGCAACATTGTCAGCTTAGCTTTTGCTGGATTTTGACTGTTTTCAGTTACTCCCTGATTTTCTGTGCAGCATGTCACTTGTGGAAGCATCCCTCTCGAATCATCTTATCAAAATGTCCCCAGGTGTATATATGCATCCACTGAGCTGGACGAGTATAGAGGATGGGGTGGATTTGCTACTACTGCTCTCAAGTGTTCCACATGGAAACTCAAATATTCTGAGGTCAGACTTTGATTTGGTTTTTAAGTGACTGATAAAGTCATCTTTCCTGAGGTTGGAATTAACCCCTGATCTGCTCAACTATAATTACGTAGGAACAACTGAGCAAGCTTATAGCCTTATCTTAATCAGGGAAGTTTGTTGGATAATTAGAGCAATATGTATATAATGAAAAAGAGCAACTAGATAGTGTGACAATGTGAATGTATTAAGTATGTTTATTAAAGTTGGGACATAGCCGGCCCCACCTAGTGAAATAAGCCTTGGTTGTTGTATATTAAAGTTGGGACAATTGTGAAATGAACAATGCTTATTTATATCTGGATCAGACCTTTTTTTAATTGCATTTGAAATCAACTCTTAGGAGACCTGCCTTGTATTTTAGCAACTTCAAACTGATGAAATTACAAGTGCTACCATTGGATAATGATGGAGACTGCTGTAGCATCACTTACTAGATTTTTCTGCCTCTAGTGATATGATTGTAGATTCAAATTTGGTGCTTCTAGAATAGAGTAATCTTCACCACAAGGCCACATGTTGGAATTTTTTTTTTTTTATCCTAGTAGAATAACAAAGCACACAAAGAATGATGAGATCTATTAATGTGGTTCGGTGTAAACCTATGCATAGGAAGAGAGTCCAACTCCATATGTATAATAAAAATTGAACAAACACATGTTCATCTTGTACTGGAAATCTCTCAGTCCTTCATAGTTTGCTACCTTAACATGAAAGAAGAAAAGTAGAAAACCTCACCTCTTGGCGGGGCGCTAAAAAATCTCTCTTAGAATAGACAACTCTCTTCTTTGTAAGCTTGGTTCTGCGCACAAAATCTTCCACACTCTCAAAATGCACCCCACAACCTCTCTTAGGTTGTGAAATAATCCATCAGTGAGAAATTCACATTCATTGTGAAATTTCAAACATAACACTGCTTATAGAAAATCAACCTTAAAACTCTAAATTAAATTAAGATTTATTTGACATTATTGAACCAACTTCGCCCAACACTAAGTTGCACGCTAGCATTGAGTTGACTCCAAGTACTCCATGGCCATCCTTTAAAGTGGTCTTGCTACTCTTGGCTTTCTCCACTACTATACACATCGAAGTCATCAAATCCATGTCGTGACCTCATCTCGGCTGTGCATGTGTGCAGCCTATCTATGCTACTGTACCATGGAGGAAGATTCTCTGAATCCCTCCAAATAATCATAGCTTTACTCTTTTGCTTGTATATGACTTGAAATATACTGTGCTGCTAAATATGTTCTGCATGTGCTAACCATCTTGTTCATGCCTCTTATCTTGGAGATCTGTCCGCTACGAGCCACACTTAGACCTAGACCTTTACTAGCTGTTTTATAGTGAATCTAGCTGAATTTAACAGGCTCATAAAAAGATATTTTTTTTCTCAGCTTTGTGACAATGACCATATGCTCAATGAGATATATTCTTCTCCAAGTAAATGAGTGACTCTACCATTATATGGACCTTCACTTGTAAGTATTCTCCAAAGCTCTTAATTTTAGTGTCTCACTTCCATCAAAAATCTAAAACAACTAGCTTCCTCATGGTTCAAGCTTACATTGCACAAGCTGAATTTAAGCACCAAGTATTGAGCCAAACCCAAAACAAACATTGGGGGCCATTGAAATAATGAAAACCAATCTTAAAACATAAGTTAGGCATTATTTGGCACCATTGAACTAGCTCAGCTCAACAATGGGTTGCTGGCCTAGTATTGAGCCAAACCCAAAACAAACATTGGGGGTGATGGTAGTAGGATGGTTAACTGTGGGTAACTCTAGTAGGATGGTGATGTTGAAGAAAGATGTGGGTTACTGCTGGCTCAGCTCAACAACGGGTTGCTGCCTTGCTGGCCTTGTATTGACTTCAATGGTTGCTGGCAATTAACATGAGGCACCTTACAGAAAATTGGCATGCAGTGAATGCATCAGGTGTAGTTAACCCAGCTGCTTGTGTTTTGCCATCTCTCAGTATCCAAGAATTCTTCTTTTGTTTCTCCACTTGTAAAGCAAAAAAGCGTCAAACATCAGCTAACAACTCATGTAGTTGTTGCCTTTTCTTGTGCGTCAACTTAAATCATAATTGTGAAACCAGATTTGCAGTCGGCTGTAAAGCGTCTCTCTCTCAGGATTAGCTTTGAAAATGTTTGTAAGCGTGAATAAAGTTTACATGCCATTCATGTAGTTTTTGTACTCTATCCATGCTTTCCCTCCAAATGAATTTGGCAGCTTGACTTTGTTGCAACAACTAAGTGCTCAACATTACTCTTTTATGCTGTAATCTGTATCCAATTCAGTTTAATGCCTAGGACATGCTATTCCGTTGATTAGTTTCTTATTTTGACAGAGGCATGTTGCAGATTTCTATATATCTGACCCAGATAGTGGAACAAGGTTCCTTGTGAGAGCTGGAAATGGAGCCAGAGTGACATCTTTTGTTAAGCCTGCCACTATTATTGAAATGAACAAGGAAAATAAAGATTTGTCTCCTGACTTTATAAGTTGGCAGACAAAACGCAATCTTCCAAGCGATGATCACATAATGCACCTTAAAGAAGGGTAAGATTTGAACAGTTTAAAATTTGAGCAATTGGGGCAAATTGTTCTTAAGTGTTGTGCTAGATGGTAATTAAATTTAACTGCATTTGCAATCAGTTCTCTTATATTGTTTATACTTATTGAAAACAAAAGGAAACTTTTGGGGAATGTATGAATTGTAAACATTGTTGGCTTGTCATCATTAAGCCATGTTTTTCCAACTATTTGTGGGCGAGCTTCATAATGTTGCTTTCATAAGCCGTATAATAAGAAATCCAATTAATATCTTTATTTGTTTGATAAAATTATACTTTTCCCTTACTTTTTGATGTGCTAAGATGTAACTGAATCACCCACAGCTATATTTGCATTCTGCCTGTATTGTATGGAGAGCAATAAAGTCACACTGGATGTCCTTCCATGTGCTTCCTTTGTTTTCTTCGTTTTTATTTTGTCTAGCTAACTATGTTTTCATTGAGCAAGTAGTTTGCACTTGAACAAGTCCATTCCCAAAGGTTGCTGTCAAATCTACTATTTATACGAGCATTTTTAATTCATGCACCTTGAAATGTATCTCGGTTAACCATGAAGAAATAACGTTTCTTTTTGCAAAATGACCATATCTAAATCCGCTAAATTTCCATATTTCTTTCATCGGGATGTCAATTGTTGATGCATAAATCTCATATTGATGCAAGATGCATATATATCATACTGATGAATGAGACGGAATATAGAAACTGTCTTTTCTCTCCTTATAACCTCTGTGCTCATATGTAATAACTTGCAGGGCCGGCATCAAACTTGCTTTCCTTTCTAACTTTCTATATCTTCTTTGTACTTATGATTCCATATGAAATAACAATTTCATGTCAAAATTGAATCTATATATTACCATTCTCATAGTTTCTTGCTCCGGTAGATGAAAATGCCACCCTCTCAATTAGTAGGATTTTTCTTGATCAATATAGCTAGCAAATTATAGCAGCAAATAAACATGATCATTAGTCAAAAGAAAGAGAGCAACATAATTACCAAACTGTTCTTGCTGAACCTAGATACATAGTTCCCTTATTTACTTATTACTAAATAAGTTTGTCTTATATGGAGTTCAATAGAGGAATAAGATCAAGTGACACCTCAGAAAGTTAGGTTTATCATGATCTCTATTTGGCTAGATATCATTTGGTGTTCATTTCTTGTCAACTTGTCATGACTCTAATTGGAAAATGGCATGGCAGGTACATCAAGGAAGGCAACACCGCAAGCATTATCGGTATCCTTCGGAAGCATGAAAATCTAATCATCATCGATCCACCTCCGGATGTCGTATCAACTGGCTGTCTGTGGAGAAGATTCTTCTTTCCATTGTCAGTTGAGGGCCTTATCCTAATAGGTGATGCTCATCCAGATGAAGTGGTATATCAGGTGTAAATATTGTATAGCTGTTTCATAATACATCCTCTCGCATCGATAGCCAAAGAAGAGACCCATTGTGACTTCTTTTCCAAATGTACCTTGTTTGTAGAATCGAGAATAAAGTTAGGTAGCGTTCTACATTTTTTTCTTCTTCCAGTTTTAGTAGATATTGAATTCAAGTTGATATTGTCATCTGTATTAGAGTTAAGAACTGAGTGAATTCTGAGAACTGTAGTAGCTGGTTTTAGCTAATTCTAACTAGCAATAATGCTTCATAAGTAAGGTTTTCAAATCAAGATTGGATCAACTGATCAAATGGGAAATCACGAAGAGCTCTGGCTTAGTCAGAAAAACATGGTTCGACGGCTGATTGGATCCTGATCAGAACATACAATTTTTATGGAGAAATTATGTTTTATAATTTATACTTTTTTCAATTTTAGCCCTGTTATGAGTCAATCTACGTTCTTAGTCCAGTAACTTGTAATATTTTTTTATTTCAACTTTTTCCTCTAAAATTAAAATTTTTTATTGGAAATTTCCAGTTAACAATTAGAATGTTGGATTGTAAATTGAATATGGGGATTTTAATTTTTTATAATTCATGTGATTTTTTTTAAACTCCGTAAGAAATAATATAATATAAAAATAAAAATCAAAATCAAAACCACAAATTTGAATTTTTTACTTGGTAAATTTAATTTATAATTCAGCATTACGACCTAACATTTTCAAAACTTTTAATTTTACATAAAAATTCAAGACAAAATATAATTTTCTCAGTTTTTATGCTTCACAATTTTTTTTTTAAAGCAAATTCAATGAGATAGTTATTGCATTCTCATCCATCTAAACTTATAAATTTTTGTAATTTGAGATATTATTGTGCATTTGAAATGTTATAATTTTGATAATTGTTTAATTAATTGTGTTTTAAAATTTTTAGATGTCATTCTAAAGTATTCGAATGTCATTTTAAAATACTAAATGAATAAAATACACCAAAGAAAATTAATAAAAATATCAATTAATGTTATCACTAAAACACTAATGTGCATGTTTACAAGTTAAAAGGCCAATACTATTAGTCAATTATTTTATTATTATAAAAAATTAGGGAGTAAGGACAAATTCTGAATTCGAGAAGAAGCAAGAAAATCCATTGCAAAAATATTATTTAGGAAAAAAAAGGTAATAAATCACGTTCTAGAATCCTCTTTTCGTTACTATTTAAGACGTTCCTTTCCGTCAAAACCCTCGCTCACCAAAATCCGAAAGGGTTCTTCGCCACTCTCCCCTTCCCTATCCAGAAGTCCACTCCTTTTCTCCGGCGAATCCATGGCGCCTGTTCTATCCAGGTGCAGCTTAGGCACTTCCTTTACCGCTTCTCTCCACCCTCCTTCCATCGCTGTGAGGTCGAATTCTGCTCGAGCTCTGAGGTTCCGGACCTCCTCGTTCGTTCCTATGCCTCTCCAGTCAAGGGGCTCGTTTGCTACCGCCGGTCTTCGATGCAAGGTTGAGCGGATGGGGCGAGGGATGGGCATCCGGTGCGACGCGGCCGTCGCTGAGAAGGGCGCCGAGGAGGCCTCAGGGGAGAAGTTTGAGTACCAGGCCGAGGTAGGTCGTCGTTTCTTCTATGTTCGACCGGGTGTCTAGAATTTTCTGTTATATTCTTTGTTTTTTTTCCCAATTTGGTTTGTCTTTTTTCTTCTCCTTGTTTTCCTTTGTCTTTTGGTTCAGACAACAAATTCGTGACTGTTGAGCAGGAAATGTGGAATATTTCTTGATATGCAGGCAAAGAGACGTTTTTTTTCTCTAAACCCGGCGACTCTTATCCACGTTTCTCATATTGATATTTGATATAATCCTGATTTTCATCATTTATGCCGTTGTTTCCAGTTTTGATGATTCGTCCCACAAACTATATATGTGGTTTCAATATCCAGTTTATTGAACACGAGCTACGTTGTCTTTTTATTGTCCAATTTAGGATTTAAAGGTAAATTTAAAAACTATGATGCCAGCAGAAAGAATGGGTAACGAACATATGTTACTTTTCTAATTTTCTATCAGGAATTATGTTAGTTGAAGTGGTACTTAAGCATATGCCAAATATTTTGTATCAGCTTCCATGAATTTATTCTCTTTTATTGCTTTGTGTGTGTGTGCGCGCGCGCGCGTATGCAAATTGACATTCCTTGTGATCTCAACTTAGTTTCCATACCTTGGTTGAATGCAGGTCAGCCGACTGCTGGATCTGATTGTTCATAGTCTGTACAGCCACAAAGAGGTGTTTCTTAGGGAACTTGTAAGGTTGGTTCACTTACTTGAGTTCGCCATTATTTATGGTCTCATTTGCTATTGTATGAGCCAATTTTAATGCTTGTATTTGGTGTAAGTACACAAATGCGTTCCAATAGGTATGCATATAGTTCCATGCAACACAAACTGTCAGTGTTGATTTTTTTTTGGCCAGTTAAGTATGAGAGAGATAATTGGGCAATATCCTGCAGTGTTCACAGCATTGATAAATGTGTATCTCATCGTCTAAAGGCTAAACTATGAACTGAAAAACAATGCATCTTCTCTTTAATATTGTCTGGTGGGGATGTTTGTGCCAAATATTATTTAATATTACATTTTTTAAATGCAGCACTAATTCATTTTTATTTTGGTCCTCTATGTAGCATGCTGGAATAACTTATGGATTTTTTTTTCTTTTTATTTATATGCTGATTATTAATGGTTTACCAAACTTTCATGAGCTTGAGGCTCGGTTTCTTGTCATGGGATATCTGTCTGTTCTTGTTTCCTTTTTCGTGGTTTTTTTTTTGCTCTGCCACTCTTGCCACTGAGTCATTAATTGCATTTGTTTACTGAGGCTGATGATGAGATTGTACAAATAAAATAATTGTTCTTGATTTAGTGTTCTATAACCTAAATATCTCATATTCGAGAGTTGGCTTCAACCATTCCTTTCTAATTTCTAGTTGAGATTAGATTTACAAGTTCAGTCACTTGGTTTTTGATGTGGTGCCACTACTGTCCCTTTACAGCAATGCAAGTGATGCTCTGGACAAGTTGAGATTTTTGAGTGTGACGGATCCTTCACTACTTAGTGATGCTGGTGATTTGGAGATACGCATCAGGCCTGATCCAGATAATGGAACTATAACAATAACGTATTGTACCTTTTTAAAAAACTTTTTTCCTTTACTTCTAGTCGCACAGTTTGTTGAAGTAGTTTCTTCAAATCTGGCAGAGATACTGGTATTGGGATGACCAAAGAAGAGCTAATTGATTGCCTTGGAACTATTGCTCAGAGTGGAACATCAAGATTTCTAAGTGCTCTGAAGGTATCTATTTTGTTTTGTTGCTACATGAGTTTCATCATGGTCCTATCTCCTATGCCAACTTATACTGACATCTTTGTCTAGCTTAATATTAACCTTTTTCTATTGAATATGCATAGGAAAACAAAGATCTTGGGACAGACAATGGTTTGATTGGACAGTTTGGTGTTGGTTTTTATTCTGCATTCCTTGTTGCTGAGCGGGTACTTTTTCTTGTAACATTTTCCTGTGTGTATTTAATAGTGAAAAGAGGGTTGATTATGCTTCAACTGTTGGATTCTAACAATTATTGCCAACTGATGAACAGGTTGTGGTGTCAACAAAAAGTCCAAAATCTGATAAACAGTATGTATGGGAAGCAGTTGCAGATAGTAGTTCATATGTCATAAAAGAAGAAACTGATCCTGAGAAGCTAATAAAACGTGGCACACAGATCACTCTATTTTTAAGAGTATGGACATTAGATCTTTTAAGAAATTAGTGTGTTGTTCCCATTAGTCCTAAGATTTTTCTCTTTTTGCAGCCTGATGATAAGTTTGAATTTGCGGACCCATCACGTATCCAAGGATTGGTCAAGAATTACTCTCAGTTTGTTTCCTTTCCCATATATACTTGGCAGGAGAAATCAAGGACGGTGGAGGTGAAAACATAGCTCCTTGCTCACTTATTTCTGCTGTTTGATCATGCATACTCCCATGCTGGAAAGCTCTCCTATGTTTTCTCTTTGGCGTTTTGGTTCTAGCCGTGTAAAACTGGATTTTGCTTATATTATCTTGGTTGATTATATGCTAGGTTGAGGAAGAAGAGGAACTGAAAGAAGGAGAGGAGCCCAAGCCTGAGGTAGGGATTCTACAGTGTAATTTAGTTTTTTTTATGTGTAATCTAAGATCTCACTTTCTGCTTATTGGCAGGGTGAAAAGAAGAAGAAAACTGTAACTGAGAAGTATTGGGACTGGGAATTGGCAAATGAGACCAAACCTATATGGGTAGGTTCAATAATTTGCCTTTTGGAGTTACTACCCATGGCCCTGAACTCCTGATGTCGGTGTGTTCTATTTTTCCTATGAGACTAATTAGATCTCATCACTGTTATGTATCAGATGCGAAATCCCAAGGAAGTTGAGAAAGGTGAATATAATGAATTCTACAATAAGACATTCAATGAGTTCCTGGATCCTCTTTCTTACACACACTTCACCACTGAGGTATTGATGACAGAACACATTGTGAAACAACTTTTGAAAGACAATAGCAGGATCAATGAGTTAAATTTGACATGCTTTTGTAAACTGAACAGGGTGAGGTGGAATTTAGAAGTGTTCTCTATATACCTGGGATGGCCCCTCTAAATAATGAGGATATAATAAATCCCAAGACCAAAAACATCCGCTTGTATGTCAAACGAGTGTTTATTTCTGACGATTTTGATGGTGAATTGGTAAGTTTAAATTAATTTGTTCCTTTGTTTGTAATTATATTGTTTCTAAAATCTTAGCAATTTGTATATCTTTCTCAAATGTGCTGATGATTTATTTGAAATTACAGTTTCCTCGGTATTTAAGTTTTGTGAAGGGTGTAGTTGATTCGAATGATCTTCCTCTCAATGTTTCACGTGAGATCCTTCAAGAAAGTCGAATTGTAAGTTTATTTTTATGCATGTAGCAAATCATTTTCATCCAATTAAAATGGAATTTGCTATCTGGAACAAAAACTTTGTTTTTTTACTACCACTTTGTATTTTTGTCTTTCAGGTAAGGATTATGCGAAAGAGACTTGTTAGGAAGACATTTGACATGATTCAAGAGTTATCTGAGAATGAAGATAAAGAGGTCGGTAGTTGGAATATGTAGTTCTTTCATATGTTATCTTAGGCATCAATGGTCATGTTTTTTACTAGCAGGACTATAAGAAGTTCTGGGAGAATTTTGGCAAGCTTCTAAAATTGGGTTGTATTGAAGACTCTGGAAACCACAAGCGGTTGACTCCATTGCTGCGTTTTTACTCTTCCAAGAGTGAGGAAGAATTGATAAGCTTGGATCAATACGTTGAAAATATGGGTGAAAACCAAAATGCTATATATTACTTGGCAACAGACAGCCTTAAAAGTGCCAAGGCTGCCCCATTCCTGGAAAAACTTGTCCAAAAGGATATTGAAGTAGGTGTTAGTTTTTAAATGTTTGAGTAGATGTCTTTTATCTTCATGTTTTTTTTCCTCTTCAAGTAATCACAACTGATCTACAGGTACTGTATCTTGTGGAACCCATTGATGAAGTTGCCATACAAAATCTCCAGACATACAAAGAAAAGAAGTTTGTTGACATCAGCAAAGAAGACCTAGAATTAGGTTATTTTCCTCCATTTTTTGTGCTTTCTTGGAGCAACTCATATTCTATTTTATATTATGGATTTTTAATTCTATCTATATGTGCTGAGCTGATGGAAATTTTCGATACAGGGGATGAAGATGAGGTGAAGGAAAGAGAAGAAAAGCAAGAGTACAATCTTCTCTGCGACTGGATGAAACAGCAGCTTGGTGACAAGGTAGCAAAAGTCCAGATTTCTAAAAGGCTTAGCTCCTCGCCTTGTGTACTTGTTTCTGGCAAGTTTGGTTGGTCAGCAAACATGGAAAGGTATTATTATTTCTTTATCTTACATACCCATCATAAGCTGATTTTATTTTGGTCTTCTGTTTTTTGCATTGGAAAAAATGTATTCCAACAAAAATGTTTTGTGGTCTATAGACTAATGAAAGCACAGACACTCGGTGACACATCGAGCTTGGAGTTCATGCGAGGGAGAAGAATTTTAGAAATCAATCCCGATCATCCCATTGTGAAAGATTTGAATGTAAGAAGTCTGATCTACTCAACATATATTCATTGAAATTAAACTACTAACACAAACTCTAATGATATTTCGCAAGTCTATTGGAGTTGAATAAGTTTGCTTAAACTGTTATCCATTGCAGGCTGCCTGCAAGAATGACCCAAGCAGTGCAGAAGCAAAGAGGGCCGTGGATTTACTATATGACACAGCACTAATAGCCAGTGGTTATACTGTGAGTCACAGCTCGACCTCTTTCATTCACATCTGTTCATCAAGTCATATCACCTGTATTTTTTTCTATGTATATACTGATATTCTCTATTCAGACTTTTAGGTTAATCAAATATAAAAATTTTTGTTTAAGAAAGAAAATCTCCAATTTCGTCAATAACCAAGTTTTGTTTATTCCTCAACCTGACAATCCTGCTGAAGTGGGAAACAAAATCTATGAGATGATGGCCATTGCACTTGGTGGAAGGTGGGGAAGAACAGACTCACTGGGGGCAGCAGAAGAAGCTGATGCCGAGACAACAAGCTCTGAGGACAACTTTGAGACAGCAGAGGCAGAGGTGGTCGAACCATCAGAAGTGAGGACAGAGGATGATCCTTGGAAGGATTAAATCGGTTCCTTGAGATTATTTGTGGATTAGGCCAAGGTGATGAGAAAGGAAGTAGTGTAGGTTGAGGGTATTAATTTTGTCATAACGATCAACGAGAACGAAGAATTCCTCATATATTGGATGTCACGTAAGCGTTCAATTATTTATAAATTGGCATTGCATCA
>JBBMJZ010373296.1:0-16867 GCA_037833815.1 Zingiber zerumbet
AAAAAAACAGATTATGTCAAATTAAAAAAATCTAAATTATGATATTTTTATTCTACCATCAAAATATATTGTTCTCTTTGCAACGAGGAACACGCAGGCAGCAAATACACATTAAGTTATGAATTACTTAAGAATTATCTACGAAGAGAAGGAGGAAGAGAAGATTTATGTATACACAAATTATATCCAAAAGTCAACGCCCTAGTTAAGTTGCTTAACTAAAAGAAAGAAGAGTTGAATTTGGTTAGTAATCGGCAAAATAGTTTATTAGTTTATCTACTTCAACTACCTAGTCAAAATATTATAAACTTGCGGTGCTTATTTGAACTGGGAAAGCTCAATTGCTAACTAATTTTTTTTATTTACTTTTTTTCCCCAAAAAATTCAGAATGATCAAACATTCAAGTCATATAGATTGAAATGCAAATAAAAACGAATAAATTCGATCATGTGCTCCCACTGTCGATCAGTCCCACAATTGATTGTTTTGTTCATTTGGCCTCTCCTTCCTCTCTGATTCGTTTTAAATCGCGGAACAAATGCTCGAACCACCTCTCGATCGAAAATTCAAGACTCGCTGGAAGCTGATCATACATCGACGTACGCCCTCGCGATCGAAGCCGTTGCGGTCGGGGGAGACCGGCCGTGTGTCGATGGCTCGATCAACTTGGGCAAGGTGTGTGTGCCTGAAGTGGGCGACAGTGGTCCAAGGAAAAAGAGAGTCAGTCATGTTTTATTGCGGGAATTTGTTTAAGGGCTACGCTACAAGGCAGAAACTTGTAAATGGCTGAGCGTCGTTTCTGGCGGAGAGATGGGCGGAAAAAGGCATTCCTGATTTATTAGTTCGGGCAATGAATAATAAATAATCCACTTTCGGAATGTGGAATTAATTCGAAAACAAAAATACATTGCACATGTTCTCTCTTCGCTGTAATTATTAAGCATTAATTCCTTGCCAATTCCTCTCAAATTTTACAGCGTGTATTGAATTTGAATTAATGTGAAAGGGATTTTGCGTCAAATCGCGAACAAAATCTCGCCTTTTTTTCTTCCTTCGATCATTCAGTGCCTTTGTTTTTGAAATTTTTTTGTAAAGATTGTTTTTTTAATTGATTTTAGTTTGTTTTTTTATGTATTAATTTTCTTCTCTGTTTGATTTCAACTCTATTTAAAACTCAGAGTGGTGACCAGAGGAAGGAAGAGGAATGAATAGAAGGGAAGAATAGGAATCGTAGCGCGCTTGGCAGTGCACCGACGACATGGGCCAGTGTTCTGCTAAGAACATCGCCGTCGCTGTGGACGGCGATGGCGACGACGGATGCGACGTCCATCGCTCATCCTCGCCTGTGCCTGCGACGGGCGGCCCCGCCGCGTCGTCCCCGGCCCCAGTCAACAGCGCGGGGACCCCCACTAGATCTTCGTCGGCCAGCGCCTGGCCGAGTCCTTACCCCCGGAGCGCGGCCGGTAGCCCTCTGGCTTCCGGGATCACGCCGTCCCCGGCGCGGTCCACGCCGCGGAGGTTCTTCCGCCGCCCGCCGTCACCCGCGAAGCACATCAAGGCGTCGCTGGCTAAGCGCTTCGGACGGAAGAAGCCCGTCGACGCTTCGATCCCCGAGGACGGAGCCGGGGATGGAGCTGGAGGAAGAGAAGAGGAAGCGGAGCGGCATCTGGACAAGAGCTTCGGGTACGAGAAAAACATAGAGTCGAAGTATGAGATCGGGAAGGAGGTAGGAAAGGGGCATTTTGGGAATACATGCTTGGCGAGGGCAAAGAAGGGAGAGCTCAAGGGTCAGCTAGTCGCTATCAAGATCATCTCTAAAGCTAAGGTGCGGTTGTATGTCAAAGAAGGGGTTTTTAGCTCCATAACTTTCTGTTTAGTTGTTTCATTTCCCAATACTGCACTAAGAGTTCATTTCCAATCCACCTTGCGATTCAATCAAACACCTTCTAATCTGACTACATGAATTAGCTTTTGTAGAGTATTCGAGCGTCAATCGTGTTTTAAAGAATTTAATTCTGTATTAGGATTGTATCTTTCTCTGTGTAGAGTACTAGAGTTGTGTGGGTATCCATGTTTGGCCTCACTAGTGGCAAGCGTTAACTGCGTATAGTTGTCTCAAGACTAGTCTGGAATGATACAATGTCTTCTTTACTATTGCACTCCATATTGTCTTGTCTATTAAATTGTCTAGGTGCAGTCTAGTCGATTTTAGATCCGTCTGCTTTGTAGTAGTACAGTATACAACTGGGCAAATCTTTGGATATCACAATAAACACCCAATCTACACAAATCTAATATTTAATTCCACATTGTAGGTATATCCGGTATGTTTTTATGCTACATTACATGGTTATTTTTCTCCTCTTTAGCGCATTTGATAAATTTGGCACTTATGCCAAGTATTGGCTTATTAGAAGTATACACCACAAACTAACTTGCAATTTTCTAATAAGTCATGCAATTTGGATTTGTACGAGATTTTCCATTTCAGACCCCACCAAAATCCATTTTATGGCATTGATCGTATCATTGACCTAACATGGTTATTTACTAACAATATTGAAACTTAATCAACGAATAAAATTGAATTGCCTAATCAATACCATCAAATAGTTGATAATTTGGTTTCTATTGGAATCTCTGTACGATCTTAAGATGAGATATTAGGAGCAAGTGATTAATGAGCTTGATGTTATTTAGTTAGAGGAACAACATCTAGTAGTGACCATTTTTTTCTAGCTTTGAAATCCTGTTTATTGTCAACTCCAAAATCCTTGCTATTGACACTGTAAATCTTACAGTCATTACTATCTGCAATGTAGAATAACTCCTTCACCCTCACTCACTCCTCTGCTTTTATAGGTTTGATGTTTTTGTTTCTCGTTGTGAGGTTGGAGTCTTCTTGTGGTTTGTATTTATTTGACCTTTTTCTCTTACTTGTCATGTCCTATATATTCCTATAATCTCTATCCTTCCTCCAAAAGTTTGTTAGTTATGGCTTTTATGCTTTCCTTGTTTGGGGTAGCCTAAATGTGTTCTAGAATTATCAAGAAAATTATCTGAATGTTAATATGACATCTTGTTCTGCATCATATCATTTACATGTCAGCTTCGCCTGTGTATCAATGTAAAATAGCTAATCCTTGCCATTGTGTTTTAATTGGTTAATGCTTCTTTACCACTTTATCTTGTGTCTATAGTTTCTACTCTTTTAGCATATGTTGAAAACAGAAGAAAAGTATCCTAATCAGTTATCTTTGGCAGATGACAACAGCAATTGCAATTGAGGATGTTCGTAGGGAAGTGAAAATCTTGAAATCTCTAGCTGGGCATGCTAATTTGGTGAAATTTTATGAAGCATATGAGGATGAAATTAATGTCTACATAATCATGGAGTATGCACTTACCCTTCCAGTTTAAATAGAATAAACTTTCTAGAAAATGCTAAACTTCTGACATTACATAAAGGTTGGAACTATCCAAGAACTATTTGACTGTGTACATATTTAGATGTCTATTTAGTTAAAGAATTGGTGGGGTAACCAATAAATTTTTGTTTCAACATGAAAATCTAATCACATTGTTGTTACTGCCTCCTGCCAGATTCTGTGGAGGAGGAGAATTGTTGGAGAGAATCCTGTCCAGGTGAGTTTTTGACATTAGATATCCTTTTATGAAATATGAAATTGTTGCTCAAATGTTGTCTTTTGTTATAGAGGTGGAAAGTACACGGAGAAAGATGCAAAAGTAATTGTCATACAAATTTTAAGTGTAATTGCCTTTTGTCATCTTCAAGGAGTCGTTCACCGTGATCTGAAACCAGAGGTATTGCTTCATGGCCTATTTTGGATCCTGTAGATGCTGCTGTCTAATGAAGTTGCTTGTTTATTATGGTTCTAAATTTTTAAATGTTATTAGATTGCTCACATGATTTTATTTTGCAGAATTTTCTATTTACTACAAAGGATGAAAATGCACCGATGAAGATTATTGATTTTGGACTTTCCGATTTTATCAGACCAGGTGAATTATTGGTTGCAATTCAGTACTATCACCTATACTTCTCCTTTGTAGGCATGTTTAAGTTTTCCAGAACCTTGTTTCCTTTTTTTATTGTTGCACAGCAACTCTTACTAAACCAATAATGTCCTAGTGATGGTAAATAGGTGATTCATTTTTTTCTGTTTTATTTTTTTGTCGTTCAGTTATAATTTGCTGAATTTGTGTCTGTCAACTCTTTTGAGAGATACGTGGAAATAGCATAGCATTACATAGTACTTTTTGACACTTTTAGCATGCATCTACTATGTTCACTATAATTCTGCATCCTTTGGACCATATATTACTTGTGCTCCGCTGATTTTTTTTTTTTTGCTTGCCACTGTTGGTCTTCCCTGATAGAGGTGTTATTGGTGTTTTTTCAGATGAAAGACTAAATGACATTGTTGGTAGTGCATATTATGTTGCACCTGAAGTCCTACATAGATCATACAGCACAGAAGCAGACATGTGGAGCATTGGTGTCATAGCATATATATTACTGTGTGGTAGCAGGCCCTTCTGGGCTCGGACTGAATCAGGAATTTTCCGGGCTGTACTGAGAGCCGATCCTAATTTTGATGAATCGCCGTGGCCTACAATATCTCTGGAAGCCAAAGACTTTGTTAGAAGGTTGCTAAATAAGGATTACAGGAAAAGAATGTCTGCTGCAAAAGCTCTATGTACGTGTTCCATTTTCTGTTGGTTAGTTTATCTCACTTAGTAATTGCAATCTGATTTGTTTAGTTTTATCAATTACGTTTGGCTACCTATCATGGTGGCAAAAAGCGACTACGCTTGCCCCCAGCGCCCCTGCCAATCCGTTAATACGGAGGAGGTAAATCACGGGTGGCTAATAGAGGCATTTACCTCGGCTATGCCGAGATTCGAACCCTAGACCTCATGGTGGCAGCATCTCATGCGCTAGCCACTAGACCGTCCTGAGGAGAAAAAATATTTAATTTTTTTTTTAAAAAAAGAATTTTACGTCCTATCAGGAGTTATAAGAAGTTGTTATATAACTACAGTATGAGAGAATTTTTTGAGTTGAAATATATTTTATAACATCCTCAAACCCTGTTTAATATAGAATTAATAATCATTTATTTGATAGCAGCTCACCCTTGGTTGCGAGATGAGCATCATCAGATCCCTTTGGACATACAAATCTACAAGTCAGTCAAGTTCTATATCCGCACCACACCTTTCAGATGTGCTGCCATGAAGGTTTGGATTGCTTTTAGGTCTAGATTCATTATTTGGACTTGTGCTTGATAGCTATCTACAACAGTTATATATTGAGTTTCAAATCATAGTTTTTGAGAAATTATCTGGCATTGCATAAGTGTCACCAGATTTTATGCTGAATTTACTAATGTTTTGCTTTATCAGCAGTGATATAATATTCTTCATATCACATACTAATAGTATATTTGTGATCGATTGTTTTATTGTTATTCTTTGTTTCTTTTGAGTAGATCAAGGATTGGCAAGTTGAAGGGTTATATTGGGATAAAATTATATTCAGTTCAGTAGTAACATCTCACTCAAGTGCCTCACTGATTTCTTCTCTTACAGGCTCTGTCAAGTGCTCTAACAGAGGATGAACTCTTATATACAAGATCCCAATTTAATTTATTGGAACCAAATAATGATGGCTGCATTTCTGTTGAGAATTTTAGAATGGTGAGTTCTTCTATTCACATTGTTTAAAATCCTGCCATTTTGTGAGATCCCATTATGCCAAGTATTCTTTGGGTTGACTAGGAATGTAGTCTTCCTGAATTCTCTTTCTTTGTCTTTCAATCCTACATCTCAAAGCAGATTGTACTTTTTGTTGGAAATTAGTTTATGCAACCAATTGATTGAATTGGGACATAGACAACTATTTCGTAAGTAGATCATTGTAAATTAATTTCTTGGATAAATTAGAATTTATTAGGCAGAGGCATTTGGCTTGCACACGAGCGAGGTCTATGAATGTGAATGGACAAACACTAACTCGAGTACACGTGAGCGTTGATTCTCATGAGACCATTAAGGGGTGTGAAATGATAAATTTTTGTGATTGGGCTCTGGAAGGATGATAATTAATTAATTCGAAATCACCAAGAATTAATTAATTATGCTTTCTTGAAATTGGCTTCCATATGCTCTCCAAGGCAACATAGAAAATGTGTGCCTCGAATTACATGTCAAAGCAACATTGCATTGCTTCCCTAGTCCACATACAACTCTCAAATCATGTGCATTATTCGACACTCATGTTCATGTAGATTTTGATCACTCGCAACGGAGTTGCATTGCCTGCATTGTCTTCAATGACAAGGCATGCAAGTTGCGACATGAAACCTCATGAATGTTGTTTCTCAAAGTTTGCATGTGTCTTGGAACCATGATATGCAATCAACATGTCTTGACGTTCACACATGAGATTCTATGATAAGGTACTACCATTTTGAAAAATAACAAAGACGCAACACTCAAATTAGAAAAAGCAAATGGGGATTGTTCATTTTTTTTAAGCAAGTTGACAGAATATTGCATATTTTAATTAATTGAATTTATGCAAATGTGAGGAAAGGAGACGTCTAACTGAAAAAATTGTTTTTTCACCCCTTAAAAGGAAACCTTTCATCCCTTTAAAAAGAACTCCATCTTTAGCTTAAATAAAAATTTTAAGTTGTCATTTCTCTTCTTGTGTTCTTTTTCCCCCTCTCCTTTTTAAGGAGTTCCAAGGCTTTGAAAGTTTGCCATAATTTAAAATTTAGAATGTTTCTATTTCAAGTCAAAGATTGTTATGCTATGGTAAAATGTTGTTGATAAATCATAAGCACCTGGGAAAAGAGAGAGTTCACCCTTGTCTTGACCTTAAAACCTCTTATTCAAATGAATAAGCCAATTCAAAAGAGTGTATCAATATTTGTAGAGGTGATTTGATGATCAACGATATTAAGTGTGTAACAATTTTAGCAGAAAGGGTATGTCTACCATCGAAAACATGAATGGGAATGTTGAGAACTTAAAGGGGCACAATCCATGTCACCGCACCAATGCCCCACTGATTCAAGATGTTGATTTACTGACAAAATTGGCTGACCAGACCCAATCATATAAATCAAATTCATCTCTTCCTTTTTGTGAATTTCAATTGGATCGCTCAATCCAAGGGATGCCTGCAAATTGTTAAAACCCTTTGGATGGGTTGCTCTTGCACATACACAATATTTCAAAGTCAATGTTGCACGGTCTATAAAAAGACTTATGAGACCCACAACGGCACAACCAAGAGATATCAGAAACCATACGTTTCTGCTTCTTGCAGTCTATACAAAGACTGAGATCCACAACCAAAATGTATAAAAATCAATACAATTATTATTTTCCTTTTCTTTCCACTAAGTTTCTAGTTCTGAGAGTTTTTAGAGTTGTCGGCTAGTGCAGACTTAGGCAATTTTATAGATAGGCACTGTATCCTACTGATAGAATTTCGAGAACTGTGCTGTATCAAATTAATGGAAATTTCTATCCTTAAGAGATCTTAAAAGTGTCCAGTTCATAAATCCTATTGTTAATTCTGAATGCATCTCCATTTCTTACAACACTGTAAATTTAAATTTGCAAGAATTTGGGTAGATCAACACTTCAACAGGTTTAAGGTCATCCAAAAGAATTCAATGTAATTACTCTCTTTAAGGTAATCTAAATGAGTCTAGCGATATTGCATTATGTTCACATAATAGCACTTGTTCCCAACATGATATGAACTCCATACTGATGTCTGTGTTTGCATCTGGTTTTATTAAGATCATGCATATTGATTTTCTTTTTTCCAACTTTTTCATTAATTCATGCAGGCTCTCTGGCAGAATGCTACTGATGCTATGAAGGCATCCAGGGTTCCTGATATATTAAATGCAGTAAGCCATTGCTTTAGAGATGTTCTTGCTATGTGAATATTTTTCTGTTTAAAGTGCTTTATTCGCTTAACCTGTCTTGAATCTATTGTGTCAAATGGGTATTTACAGTTGCAAAAATTGGTTCTCTTTTTTACCCTTTTTTTTTGTTTTAAATTATAAAGCATCTACTACATCAGTTAACATACTTGTATGCCATATATGCAAAGACGAACACTTGTATCAACTGAGGTTGAAATATGGATACTAACTATTATTATTTGCTCTATTGAGTAGTTGGAGAAAATGGAAATGGATACTAAGGTTTAGGAAATAAGAACACTCAAGGCATTTTCACCACTCCATTTGATTATGTTGTGTTCAGAAAATGTGCTCATGCTTTATATTGTTTTCTTACACATATGACAAGCAACAGTTGCAATCATCAAATCCCTTGATAGTCGGAAATGATGAAATAACCTATGGCTGCAAAGTATAAAGTTCATCGAGTATTGACTCTATTGAAATCAGAGTCCTAGTAATCCTGTCGCTTCTTCTTGGTTAAGAAAGTGAGCTAAATCATTTTCTACAAAATACTATTATGCCTGCGACCTTATGAAGTAGCTAGACTAGTAGACTTATATCACCGTCAAATCCAGACTTAAATTGGTATGATAACTTGCTTAAGATACAAGTTTTGTTCAGTGAAAGTAAAGCATGTGACATTTCCTATTAATATTCCTCTAAAGTTCATCTCCCTTTTTTTTGGATAAATTATAGATTCCCTACTGCCATATCACAAAATTTCAAATATTGTCATATGATTTTGACTCTAGTTTTAATAGGGAAGCAGCCGTAAATTTATATCTCCTTGAAAAGGTTTCATACTTTTAAGAAACAAAAAGTTTCAGTTCAAAAATGAAGAAGTAATGAACTGCAACTGGCTGGGATAAGACCCATGAATCCTATCCTAATGTTCAATTCTTTTGTTCCAGTTTAGACCGTTTGATTAATAAACTTTACTTGGGAGCTAAATTGATGTTTGTCAAACTTCAATCTATAATTCTTATTCAAGAATTAATATCATGGATGTCTCAGTTGGAGCAGCTATCATACAGAAGGATGAACTTTGAAGAGTTTTGTGTTGCAACAATCAACCCTTATCAGCTTGAGGCTTTGAAAGAATGGGAACAAATTGCCACTAGGGCATTCCAATACTTCGAGGAAGAAGGCAATCGAGTCATCTCTATCGAAGAACTAGCACAGGTATGTTGATAAGCTGATGACATATACGCTGTTTTTTTTGGCTATCATTAACTTGACATCCAACCTTGCAGGAGATGAACCTCGCCCCTGCAGCTTATTCTATGATGTGTGACTGGATCCGACCCGCTGATGGTAAACTCAGCTTTCTTGGGTTCACCAAATTTTTGCATGGTGTGACGATACGTAACTCTAGAACAAGATACCATCATTAGATTGTTCTAATTTGTTTTCACTATTGGCATTCCCTATAGAAACTCTCACTTTTACCTTTCTTTTTCTTTCCCTTTTTGTAGAGCATCGGTGTACAAAACGAATATTGTTATATCAGTCCCAGATTTGGATTTCAATCAACCTTTTAGGCGCATTAAATCCTTCGTCGTAGGACAACCCAATAGCTTCTATTGTTTTTCTATAAATTCAGGTTTATATTTGAGTTTTAGGGTACCTCAAATCAATTCAAGTTGGATCTCCCCTAAAACTTTATTTGATTCATGGCCACCCACCCCCATGGACATTAGGGCAAGTTGAGCAGGACACTAGATGGATTGGTATGGCTTCAGGTTGAATCAACTGAAGATCAAATATCAGTCAAGAGTTTTCTTTATTCAGAGTAGTGAGTTTCGAGTCCACATTCTCACTTATAGATGGCACAATGCATCTCTTGGTTCGTTGGCGAAATACAACTTACAGAACATGATATACAATACAGCTTTTAGACACTTTTCTTGCTAGTGATAGGCAACCATCTTAGGGCACTGACTTACTAAATGGTATTCGAGGATCAATAAGATGATTGAATTATAAAGGAAAAAAAGGAAAGTAAAAGAAATCACATTGGTATGTTGAAGAGAAAATGCACACCTATTCTACAAAATTTAAGGCATACATGATTTGGAAGATCAAGCATCTATTACTCGGTTGATGGCTCGGCTGTCCAGTAAGTTTTGATAGCCAAAAGGATCTTCTCGGGGTTGTAAGGTCCAGATTCATGATCCAGTATCTGGTTTTCCCACCTCATACCGTCTGTGATCGCTTGAACCTTCGTAAGCACCTCAACCGTGTCACGAATTATTATCGTTCCCTCTGGCCTCAGTATCCTATCCATCTCCAAGAGTATGTATGTTATGTCACACCTGCAAAAGCTTCCCCATTAGCAGTTCTTTACTCAATTCAAATGTTCATACCTGAAAATCGTGTATTCTAGAGCCTATTTGCTATGCTTTGTGAATAATCTTGAAGGAGTATTTACCTGTCCTGATATGTGCTGAAGATACCATTAGCATGGATGAGATCATAAGTCCTAGGATACGTCGAGAAGGCTTCACACCAGTCCTGGTATGTGCCGATGAATCCTCTCTCGTAGATCACACCAAGGGTGTCAGGGCTTGAGCTTGCAGGGACGACATTCATAACCCAAACAGGATAATCAATCATGGATGCTGCAAATCCACCCAAGTAAGCATTCATGTCCATAATGTTTCGATATCGTCCTTGACTCAAAGGCGGGATAACCCTCTTGTAGTATTCAATTCTCTCTTTCCATGTTGCATTGTCTTCCTCAAAATGCTTAGGACTCAAGCTAGGGACTAAACCACTACTAATTCTTGGTGGCATTGCGAATGCCCTTTCGGGCCATTTCGTCAGCTCACCTCCAGCAACTTCATCTTGTTTGCTTACCTCTGGCAATGGAGTTATGCAAGCACTCATTTTCCTGTACCTATAATCATCACAAACCCGAAAAGGCCATCAATCATATCGACAAATCTTGAGCATGTTCATTGAGAAGTTATGTATCCTTACCAAGCAAAGTCGAAGTTATCGTTTTCACAAATTTGAGGAGTTTGATAGCTCCTTTGAACTCGGCTACACTCTACATGGTTGATGGGCTTTTGCCAAATAGAGAGGTCTTCCTTCTCGATCACCTTCCTCCAGCATAGTCGCTTGGCGACTTCCTCAATCGAGTCTTGTTCTTGCTTCAAATCTTCTTGAGTCCTCTCCCAGCCTCGGTAGTACTTCTTCCAGTGAATTGGGGGACCAGATAGAATCCAGTAACCTCCTGGTCTTAGAACTCGATCGACTTCGACTAGGTACAAACCATCTGAGAATCCAAAACAACAATGGTTGATGATGTTTCCTTAAGTGAAACTAACTGAAGCATTCAGAGTGTCCATTTGATGTCGAAACTTACCATAAGCATACCAAGGAATCAGACATCTGGAGCAATGAGCCATGTCGAAAGCTCTCGCTGGATACGGCAGTCTCTGGGTGGCCATCACTCCGATCATCGCCGGAACTCCTCGTTCCAGAGCAAACTGCACCTGTGCTTCATGAGTATCTCTTGGTGCAAATGACATTGTTACAATGTCCCTCTTCAAAAGGTAAGCTCCCCAACTAGCAACCTTCAATCGAACAGAGACAAAGATCTTGGCAAAATTAAAGGAAATCCATTTTGATCGATAGAATTAAGATGAAAGGAAAGGTTTGCTTACTCCACAGCCGGTGTCGATGGCTGTTCTGATGCTGCCGTCCGTCAAGGAGATGAGTGCGTTAATGTCGTCTATGTAGGCGTCGGCGCCGCGCGGGAACATGGTGCCGCCGCCGGGGAATCTGAACAGTTCGCCCTCCACCTGAATCCAGTTCTGGACCGCCTTCTCGATGCTGAGCTCCTTGTGGGGGATGTTGTCGTACCAGGCGTAGTCCCTGCTCTTGGGCCACCGGAAGGGCGTCTTGTAGTTTGGCGGCGCCGGCACGAGGCACCGGATGGCCTCGTCTTTCCCGGGGCAGTGCCGCTCCCGGTACACCAGCATCGTCCGGTCGAACCGCCGCCCGCGCGTCCGGTCCTGGCACGGCGTGTACTCGCTGAAATTGAACGGGCAGGCCGGGAACTTGTCGACGGCCGCGGCGGCGGAGCCCGCCGCGTCCCTGGCGTTCATATGGTGGTGGGCCTCGAAATCGAGGGCAGGCAGGGAGGAGGAGGAGGAGGAGGTGGAGGAGGAAGAGGAGCAGTCGCAGCCGGCGGCTGCGGCGGTGCCGAGGTTGGAGGTGGGATCGAGGGAGGAGGGAGGGGAGGAGTTCTGCCACGCGCCGAGGGCGTAGAAGAGCGCGCAGAGGGCGGCGACGACGAAGGCGTAAGTGAGCCGCCGGTTGGCGGGGTCCATTACCTGGTGGATCTTGGGAGATCCAACGATGTCTCTCGCCATTGATCTTTAGCTACAATATTACGTCTGTAGATTTCATGCAAAATCCATGAATCTAAAGACGAACAAAACAACTTCTAACAAACAAATCAAATTAAGCGTTCATCTCAACAACAAACTAATAAATAAGAAAGCGACAAAACAAAATCTACAAAAAAGGAAAAGAAAAGAAAAGAAAGAAGAAAATGATTGAGCATTACCTGAATAGCAAATGATTTCAATAACACACAAGAATGAAAAGAAGGTTGAGCAAAGGCTGTTCAAACTTCTTGTTTGCAGTATTCTTGTCGTCCCTAGATATTGATCAAGAAGTGAATTATAGATGTGGTCTGTGCTTATTTTGGGGAGAATTACTAGCCCCAAAATGTGGTGCTAGTTCCATACCATTATTTTTCATTTTTATATTATTATTACAAGTTTTTATTACGTGTGATACGTACCATTTTTTTTTTTGAATTTCTTAATTTTGGAAATTTTTAGTCCTCATATCTCAACTTCTAGTAAAATGTGGATCTCGTGGCAAGGCTTGGCCCATTTACTTTAAGATCAACACTAGTTCGGCCCATTTAAGAAAAAAATTGAATGTTTAAATTTTTAAATGGTCAAATTAATTGCTCATTATCTTGCACCAATGCTTACTATTTGAGGTCTGATTTACCTCTCTTATCTTCCTGTGGGGCCGATGATACCGAACCGCCTAGGTGAGTACATCAACTTTTTACCATATTTTTTGCCACACTAATGCTTACTATTTGTACTACTATGTAAGTTGCAAGGTTAATGACAAGTTTGATGCATTTTATGATCTAAATTTTTTACATTGTTACGAGAAGTTTTAGGATATGTTTATCTCATGTTTTGCTCATTTTAAGGTTTATATCATTCTAAATTTATGCAATTATTCCATTGTTAAAGCCTTGGAAGATGATTCATACATAGATGTTAGGTTAGGTCAAAACTACCACACAAAATCTCAAATATAGTGAGGGACAAATCTAGGAAAAAGAGGTGGATTGAGCTTGGGGTGTGTAATGAGTAGGCTAAGTATATATATATATATATATATATAAAGAACCAATATATAATAAATCTAATAGTGAAATTTTTTTATAGGACAGCCCTGAAAAGATCCGTTCTTGTATATAATCCCTTTTTATGTTCAGTTGAGTAAAGATTATTATAAAGACCTAAATTGCCTAATTGTCTAAATCTAGGATGGAGGTACCTACCATTGGAGACAATGAAATATAATTAAGAACCACCAACAACTCAAGTTTAACTTTAGTCACAATGATTGATTTTCAATTAATTAAAAATGGTCCTTGTCTTCAAGCACACAGCTGTATGTATCTTCTCTACTTGGACAATCTTTAAGATTCTACTCATATTTCATTGTTATTTCCATAGGGCCAATTCAAAATTTAATTGAATTAGTTTAGAGGTTAGTAATTATACTCATGTTAATTACTTAATTATCACTAATTAGTTGTGATGCAATTTATGTTATGACTTTGTTAATCATGTATAATATTTGGATTTATTATTCGTGTAATTTTGTCGACATATAGGAATACATGTGCTTAACATTTTTATATACTTGACTCATCGATCGATATGGTTTTTAATTTATTAGAGACTAATCATTGTTTAAGGATTTCATTATAGTTTATGATTTGGTAGGACAAAATAAACATGAACAAAATGGCATGATTCCATTGAGAATTATCCTTCTGTTAATCCCTAATTTTAAATAGAATTATCTTCCATGATCATTGGAGAAATATTTTCAATTATAACGTAACTATCTTTAAGGAGGGTTGTAGTTGCACCATCCCTATCAGTCACCATTAAACATGTTTTCATTGTTATAAATGAATCAAATCTTTGTGAGCAAACTTAGTGCTTAACTTATTAATAACTTATTTATGTTGCTGAACAAATATTGTGAACTATTCTCGAATAAAAATTTTATAATTAAATTAGATTAGTCTCTATTCGTAGATCGACAAGTGGCAACGACAACAACAACAATGGTCAATTATGGCATTCATGTATGGCTGTGATCCTAATAAAGCCCTTGCTGTTTATGACAAGTAGGATACCAATTTGATAGGGAGAACAGTGAGGAGCTAGCTAAGAAGTTAAAATGAAGTGTCATTTCTGATTGTGATGATATGAATATATGATTAAGGTGGAGAAAATTAGGTGGCATAAAGGATTTTAGTTGTGGCCTAAGAAGACAAACTGAATAATGAAAAGCTAGCTAGCAATGGTTTCCACAAAACCATGTGCACCACGAAAATAATTGTTGCATTGACTTTGTATTGTGGGTTGTTTGTGTGAATGTCTTGTTTTAAGGGTAAAATTCAATCATCGAAGCAGCGCCCCTCTTTTAGTTTTTTTGTTTTTATCAAAAGAGCATTCTATCCATAAGCTTCTCATGTAAAATGATGTAGCTGTTCTCAATTCGATATTATTATCTCCGGTTACCTATTCTAAATCTTAAACTGATCGGCTAGTTGTATGAACTTAATAAGTCCATATTATAGTAGCTACGTTTTGTAGTTACTATTGTAGTTATAGCATGTAGCAACAGTTTCATAACTATTATAATATGAATGAAATTAAACAAAATAAATTAATGTTATCACAGCTATGAAACCGTTATAGTTTTATAGCTACTATAGCATTGAAGCAGCTACGATTTCATAGTTATTACAATCCAGACTTGTCATGTTCATATATAATTAACGGTTCAATATTTAATGTGTATTATAGGATCAAATGCACGTAAGAGGGAGGGATGAATCATGTGTTTTTTTTTAAAAATTGTTCCTTTTGGTTTTATAAGTATGCACTGGAAAAGACGAGATAAGAGAAAGAAGAAAACACGAACACAAGCGATTTTACTTGGTTCGGAACCTTCAGGTACTCCAAGATGCAGGTCCCTCATGTTGGAGCAATCGGTGTGATCGTAGGTTTTGATGTTTGGACAAAAGTTTAAGTTAGATTTATTTTATATTTGATATGTGCTTGTGAATATGCAGAATGCAAGTACAACAAGGAAAGTCCAAGTGGGATGTTGGCAAAAGCAAAGTCCAAGGGTGAGTCTTGGCAGTGTAAATCCAAGTATGTAATCTTGACAACGTAAATCCAAGTGTGACTTGGCAAAGATGAAGACCGAGGCTGGAGGAAGCTCTTGAAGGTAAGTCGTGAAAGATGAGGAAGTATCTGAGAAACGCAAGGCTAATGGAGGAGGCTAGAAGGCAAGGTCATGAGAAAATTCAACAATAAGGACAAGGCCGAAGGAAGCATCTTGAAGGCAAGACGTGAAGGATAAGGAAGCAGGCGGCCGGCTAGGGGGGTGAATAGCCCCTGCACAAATTAAAACAAAACGACCTTTCTCGATTTGAAACTTAAATAAAATAAACACTTGCATAAAACAATAAAGAAACTGAAAAAAAGAGGCACAACGAATTACTTAGTTACAATCAGAGAAGTTGTTAATCCAAGACGAAAAAACGCACTAAAGAAAATCTCCTTCAGGCGGAGAAGCCTCTTTACAACAATGAACGCACAAGAAGATGAAGCTAAACAGTAAAGGAAAAGCACGTAAGTGTTGTTTTGATCTTTTTGAGTTGTTGTAAAGCTTTGGGAGTAAGACTGCTTATATAGCCGTGCTCAGGGTGCTTAGAAGGGTTCCAGGCGCCTGGAGGGGGATAAAATTTTATCCCCTTCGCAACAGATCATGGTCAAACGTGATTCGGATAAACTTTGATTCCGGGCGCTCGGACCAGGAAAGTCAACTAAGTTGACTTTTTAGTCCGGGTCTTTCGTTCTGATTTCGCTCGCCTCGGTCCGGGTCTTCCGCCCCGGTTCCTCTTGCTGGGGTGATCTCGGCCATCCGGAATAAGGCTTATCCGAACCTAACTTCCGACCTTCCTGAGCAAGCTTCCGCTCCTGGCTTCTCGTCCCTCAGAAACGTCACGCGCTTCCTTCTCGTTCGCCCGCGTACTCTTCCGCAACACCTCGTCCCTCAAACGCACTGAGCCCGTTGGCTCTCTTCCGTGTCGTCCTCGCTAGTTGCGTCTTTTGCTCAATATCCTGTGCTACTAAGTTCCTGCACACTTGGACATAGGATTAAACACAACAATGTCTAACCTAACTTGTTTGATCACATTAAAATAACCTTGGGTACTAACAATCTCCCCATTTTTGATGTGAGCAACCCAAGTTAAGTTAGGGTAAACTAACATAAAGTAAAATCAATAACTTTGCAATTAAGGTAGTGCAAAAATTAAGAAAGTTAAAACTACCTTCCCTTAGACTTAATCTTCCCTTCTCCCCCTTTGATCACATAAAAATAGGGTAAAAAAAAATCTAAGGATAAATTTAAAAAAAAATAGGAAAGTTTTTTAGTTTTAACAAAAATCTGATTTTCAACATTTTGAAAAACTTATCAAGTTTTT
>JBBMJZ010373803.1:0-16524 GCA_037833815.1 Zingiber zerumbet
AATAGAAGAGACTGTACGTTTATACATTGCAAAGAAAACCTTAGAAAAGGTAGAGAATCTGAGGCATTTCCCTAAGCTCTCAACATCGAAGATATTCTGAACTAATAGAAGCGACTGTACGTTTATGCATTGCAAAGAAATCCTTAGAAAAGGTAGAGACTATAGAATCTGAGGCATTTCCCTAAGATCTCAATATTGGAGAAATCTAAACAAATAGAAGACATTGTACGTTTATGCATTGCAAAGAAAACCTTAGAAAAGGTAAAGAATCTGAGGCATTTCCCTAAGCTCTCAAGCTGAAGAAATTCTGAACAAATAGAAGAGACTGCACCTTCTCACGGTCTACAGGCTCCCGAAAGCGAGCTAATGAGGGAGGACCTCTGGGTTGAGTAGGAAGCGCAGGCCTGCCTTGCCTATTCTGGGCTTCAACCAATCCAGACATATTCCAATATCTACTACAGAATTAGAAGAAAAGATTAGTGCATAGAGATGCTTGAAGGTGCAAATCATCAGAGGAAAGCTGATGCAAAAATGAGAGAGGAAATAACATAAATAAGACGGCAACTGTTGCTCAGTTTTACTATAAATTTATCAGATATAGCAGTATCCACATTAAATATCTCTCAATCTGCAGTTGACTGGTTCGATCCGTATGTCTAGGGCAAGCGAAGAGAGGGGAAAAGAGAAGAAAAATGAAGGTCGGGTGATCCGATGAGTTTGCGATGGGGAAGGAGGTGAGAGGAAGAGAGCGAGAAAGGTACCTCTGCTTATACGGATGTGCAATCGAAGATGGACGGAGATAGATCGCCGGCGGAAGGATCGCAGCGGCGAAGTATCACTGCGGACTGCGGAGGGAGAAAGCGTTATTAGGGTACGCGTGAGGACACGCGTCTCGATTCGAGCGTACTGAATCGTTAGCGAGTTAGGCCGGTCCATTAACTCAAACAAAGCAGTATTTATTTATTCAGGGTTACAAATTTTAAAATTTCATGAAGATTTTTTTTAGGATTTAGATTTTTATTTTAATTATAGATTATAGTGTTTAAAATTAAAATTTATAGATATTGATGTAATATATTATATATATTTAGAATTTAAAATTTTAAAATTTAGGAGTTTAGTTATAATAGATTTAAACTAATAAGATTTTCTTTCTATGGTTTAGATTTTCCTCTTGGATTATAGTGTTGATGATAAAAAATTTTAAATGCTCACGGAGTATAGTATAGTGTTCTTTGAGGAGATATTGATTTAAAAAATAAAAAAAAATGCGAAGATAATGAATCTGGGTGCCTAGATAGTGGTCTAGGCGCCATGACGACTGTCGCACACGAATATAGTGTATGATCTGCAGCAGAGTTTATAAATATATATTAGTTTTGCTCCGCTGTGGAACAAAACCTTCTGATTGCCGTGGACTGCCCTCATGGCAAATCCGTGTCACGCTTTTTTTCCTTAAACAAAAAATGTTCTCACAACGCTCGAATGACTACTCCCTCCTCGTTGAAACCCTAGCTAGCGATTCTCCTTGCCACATCCGCCCTCGCTCACGATTCTCCTCGTTGCGCCCTCACTCACGATTCTCCTCGCTGCCCCCTCACTCGTGATTCTTCGACGGTGCCTATGAGAGCTTGTCGTAGTGAGGGTGGCGCGACAAGGGAGGGGTCTGCCACAAGGATAGCTGTGAGATTTTGCAACAAGAGAGGGAGAGGCAATTCTGTGGACCGCTGTAAACCCTAGCTTCGACGACATCTGTGAGAGCTTATCACAGTGAGCAAGAGTGCATTAGGGAGAATCACAAGCGAGGTCAGCTGTGAGAGCGAGATGAGGGCACGATGAAGAGAATCACAAGTGAGGGCGGTTGTGGCTAAGAGAATCACTAGCTACGGCTTCAACAAGGAGGGAGGAGTGATTCAGACATTTCGTGGCGAGAAGATTTTGGTTTAAGGAAAAAAAAAATCGTGACGCCTCCCTTACTCGTCTCGCCGAATCGAGGGTTTCTCATGCCTCCCTCGTCGCGACGAAGCTAGCTTGACCCTCACTAAGGTAAAAGCTCATTTTTAGAAATTGATTTATGATGCCTTCTTGTTTGAGTATCCTTTATGTTATGGTTACTGGAATAAGTACACAAATCACAAGATCTCTTGGATTACAAAGAGCACTTGAAGACTTTGGAGACTAATAATTAGGGTTAACCACTACTAATTTTATCAACCAAGGTCAACCATCCTAAGCTTCATCATATAGAGCTTGGGGAAATCAGTAAGCTGATCTTACCTTTATCAGTCGACTGATGCATTCATCAGTCGACTAGTGCTGGCCAACGATCCTCCGCAGAACTTGCGATTTTGCCAAAGGCTCTTTACAAGTCGACCGGTGTTATCACCAATCGACTGATCCCTTTAGTCATCGAGCACAAAAATATTTTGTGCCTTGCCCTAGTCTATTAATCTCATCACCAATCGACTGGTAAAATCCTAAACCTATGGCTTTCCTTCCCGAATACATTTCTCTCGCACTCAAACCCTCACGACTCACTTGACTCTTCCTTGCAGGCATGACCTCTTGCTTTCAAGCCTTCTTCCTTTGACTCTCGTCTCTCAAATGCATTTAAGCTCACAGTTTGTCCCAATATCATCATTCGTGTATGCCTCAAAGTGCACTTCTTTTGGCTTGTCCTTGTTGTCTTGTCCACGATCCCTCGGATGCTCTATCCTTCACCGTACTTGAAGCGATCAAGCTAAGCCATATATATATCCTGCAAACTCGATAACTCAAATATACATATTAAATATAAGAGTAAACCTAATTTAAATCCTTTATCTAAATATCAAAACTCATAGTCACACTTGAAGGTCAATAGGATAGAGGGTCTTTGATAAAAAATAATAATAATGAAATAAGACACATAATTTGATAACGAATGACTTTATGATATTTACCCCTATAATTTTTATTTTATTTGGTAATAAATATCTTTCTCATATTTACCCCTATAATTTTTATTTTATTTGGTAATAAATATCTTTCTCATATTTACCCCTATAATTTTTATTTCATTTTTAATACATATATCTAACTTTTACTAATTCCGAAGATGACTTACATAACTCTACTAAAATTTTTCATTGACCATAAACAAAAATTAAAAAAAATGCTCACGGAGGCCTAAAATTATTATCCCGCGATTCGATCATTAGATGCATGGTATAATTTTTATCATACAGCAGACTATACTAGGAGGGGCGTATAATTTTTATCATTTGTAATATATATCCTTGACTAAATGTAATATATAAATTATTAAGGACCTAATTGACATCGAAACAAGGGTCAAACTGAAAATTCTTCCTATTTAAGTACGGCAGAAGACTTGGCCTCCCGTTTCATCGCGCGAAATGGCTCGCTCCTGCTTCTGCTCCGCTTTCATCCTCGCTGCTCTTCTCCCGATCCTTGCAATAGTTGCCGGAAATCTCACCGTAGAGGCTCGAGAAGCGCGATCCTCTCTTCAGAGAAGGAACGGAGATCGATCCGGCGCCTCCGCTGATGCTCCGGCCCGGCTCCGGTTCAAGGGGAGGCGACCGGGGGAGTTCAAGATACTTCAGGTGGCGGACATGCACTACGCCGACGGTAGATCCACCGGATGCCTCGACGTGTTCCCCAATCAGACCGCAGCTTGCTCCGATCTCAACACCACTGCCTTCATCTACCGCGTCATCCGAGACGAGCACCCCGATCTCGTCGTTTTCACCGGTGCGTCCCCCAAACCCTCATTTTCCTTAGCATTGGGAAATAGATCGAGAGTTCGATTGAGATTTCCCCCTTTTGTCCTGCGCCTCGTAATCAAGCGTTTGGGCGATCGAGGAATATCCCACTTACGTATTGGTGATTGCGTCGGCCGGCTAGAATTGTACTCTAGCTAGAAAAAATCCCAATTGAATGGTTCCCTAGAGTCCATGCTGCCAGCTTGGTCCACCTCCTTTGCCTATTAATTGACTTCATTAAAGACTGGCAAATGCAAGAAAACGCGGAGTTCCCTGTTCACATCAAGATTGAAAAAGAAAGGAAATTGACTCATTGATGGTAACCCTCATTATTTCATATGTCCCATGACCACTAAACAACAGCAACAATATTTTTGGAATTTAGTTATCGAACAAGTCAACAAGATATATCTATCTTTATATATTATTTAAATAAATTATGGGCCAAGTAGATAAGTTCTGCCTCAACTAACATGCATATGAATGCGAGAAACTTGGTCCACAGTCCTGCAGCCTGCATCATGTTAAGAAGTGCTTCCTGCTGTTATTAATGTTGAGTACATGAGTAGTTGGTACTTGGTAGTTTGGTTGTTGGATGGTCTTGAATGAGTTTGGGCATTTGATGGATTGGTATGTTGAGTTAAACTGTGTGAATATGAAAATGGTTTCTGTAAACGAGTCTGGTCGTTGATAGATAATCATGTTCGATATGTCAATTTTGGAGAAGGCAACTTGTTGAATCATTTTAGGTAGGAATATCAAGCATTGTCAGATGATGTAAAATTAGTTATAGTTTGAAAAACACAAATGCACTGGATATAACAGTCTCATATAAAAGTTTCTTGGAAATCTTACTTTATAAGAGAAGCATTAAGGCCAACTATGTCATTCTTGATATTGCCTGCAGTATACTAGTTTATAGTCTGAACTTGAGAATAAGGACATGTATAGCTGGTCAGGATGACTTAAGTAGATACTATTTGATGCAACATCCCAGATAATGAGCACAAGGAGTTCTGGTTTTCTTAATGATTATAAGTAGTTGTCTAAATTTAGTTGAAAGATCTAATTATTATAAACTTATAGTGACGAAAGCTATTAACACTGCGGCCCTGCCTTCTTCATACTTGGGTTAGTCGTATATAATCCTCTAGTGTTAAAAAAATGTTTGGATTATATCTGTACATCTATCTTAGACATATTTGTTGTGTTAGGTAGGTGACACATTCTAACTCTCATATTCTTCCTTGATGCTTTAAGCCATGTAGGATCGATATTTCTATCAAACTTCAGAATTCTAGTAGAAATACCTGTGGGTTGTAATTAATACTAATTGGCAATCTAGAAGGTAGTGGCACTTTTGTTCATCCTTCTGCTAGTAACAAGAATGGATGAAAGGTTGCAACCTTATGACATTGTTTACTTTAATCCAAAAAAACAAGTTACCCACTTTGTTCATATGGTCGAATGTATCAACTTTGTTGGACAGGTGATAACATATATGGCTTCGATGCTACTGATGCTGCCAAGTCTCTTGACATGGCATTTGAGCCGACAGTCACCCTCAAGCTCCCCTGGGCTGCTGTACTGGGTAACCATGACCAAGAGTCTACCCTATCCAGGGAGGGTGTTATGCGCCACATTGTCGGCATGCCCTACACTCTCTCAAGGCTCAATCCAGATAACACGGATATTGATGGCTTTGGCAACTACAATTTGGAGGTTTTCGGAGCTGAGGGTTCCTCACTCGCCAACAAATCAGTACTCAATCTATATTTTCTCGACAGCGGTGATTACTCCACCATCCCCTCAATCCCTGGGTATGGTTGGATCAAAGCCTCCCAACAACTTTGGTTTAAGCAAACGTCTTCATGCTTGCAGGTACATAAACAACTCCTCAATTTGTATTTCACAATGCGTGCCTAGTAAAGCACCAAATACATTAAGAATCCATTTCTTTCAAAGGATGAAAAAGTGAGAATAAGTGGATGGATCTTCTTATTAGAATTTTACTTATTGTTCTTCATGCTTGGTGTGATCAATGAATCAGTTAAGGATCTTTGAAATTGTACAAGAAATTACACATGCATTTAGGACACTAAAATGTATTGCAGAAAGAGTACATGAGCAAGCCAAATGGACAGAAGGAGGCAGCACCTGGCCTTGTCTACTTCCACATCCCCTTGCCGGAATACAGCAGCTTCGACCCATCCAACTTTACGGGGGTGAAACGGGACCCCATCAGCTCTGCATCAATCAATTCAGGGTTCTTCACGACAATGGTAGACGCCAGGGATGTCAGAGCTGTTTTCACAGGGCATGATCACCTGAATGACTTTTGTGGAAATCTAACAGCCATTCATCTCTGCTATGCCGGCGGGTTCGGTTACCATGCTTACGGATTGGCCGGGTGGTCAAGAAGAGCAAGGGTCGTGTCAGCATACTTAGAGAAGAATCCTGCAAATGGCGAGTGGGGTGGAGTGAGATCCATCAAGACATGGAAACGCTTAGACGATCAGTATCTTTCGACCATCGATTCCCAAGTCCTTTGGAGCAAGGGAACTAATGGTGAGCTCCTCTTTCTCTACAGCTCTACTGATAGTGCTGCCATTGAAAGAGATCCAATGCCACATTTTTTGTTTTTTTGTTTTCATGTCATGTTCAGGTAGGCGCAGGAGAAGTGGTCATTGAAGAAGTGTGGTGCTTGCAAGGTTATAGCAGGAAAGGTTGAACACAGCCTACAAACGAAGTCTTTGAAAACTGAAGAGACAGGTTTGTAACTATCTATATTCCTACTTTTCTTCATGAACGTTAATCCATAGATAAAATAAGCAGAAGCATAATGAACAGTTAATGTTACCTTACAGAGTTATCTATTTGGGTGAAATTTGATAAAAAGAAAAAAAAAGTTAGCATTTTGATTCTCCTTTGGTCTTCTATATCGATTTACTGATGCAGAATTTATGGTGATTTTTAACTTCTGTTTTTTCCTCAAAAAACTTGAAGCTTATTTTTGTCAATATTTCTTTTTTCAAAAAATAAAAAGACTTTTTCCTAAGGGATGCCACGTGGCACCCAAAGGAGATGCAACGTGGCATGGAATTGAGAGTTGCCTGTTATCCTTGAATTCATTTCTCAAGTTCATAATATTTATCAATTTGACACCTCAGCATAAAGTTTTCAAACTCATATAGCAATTAACACCTCTCTCAATTTCATATTTTCTTTCCAATTGTTTTTTTCAATTTTCCTTTTTAAAAAACGGATTTTTTTTTAAAAAAAAAATAGCATGTATCAACAATTTTTTAAAAAACTTGTGATAAGGGGAGATGGTTTATGAGTTAATAGTCGGTTCAAGTATTGATCCAATCTGGCCAAATGGTAGTTAATGAAGGAGGCCTTGAAGGCCTGTTAAAGACGAAGAGGAAGTTCAACGACAAGGGGCAGGGTTGTAATGGAATTAAGTTGAGCTGAATAGTGAACGATTTGAGCACGACTTGATTGGTTTATATGGGAGAAATCAATCTATTGTCAGATATATTAGAATTAGTTAAATTTAAATATATCAAATTAAATTAAATTTATCTATAAAGATAATTTGAATTGATAATCTTAAACTGTCAGCAGGGACTAATTTTTATCAAGTGGTGAGCGCAGATTGATCGAGCAGACAAAGAGGCTGAACGGGTAGATCGGACGAGTGGACAGTATAGCCAACCGCGTTGTGTAGTAGATTAGGCAGAGCGAACGAACTAGTGAACGGTCGGACGGGCGTGCAGTCGAGTGGAGGAAGAGGCCGCACAAGCGGCCGGGGCAAGTAGCCAACCAGGCGAACTGACCAAAGCAGTCGAGCAAGTGAGCAAACAACCGAGCGAACTAATCGAGCGAGTGACTGGGTAAGTGGCCGGTCAGGCAGATTGATCGAGTGGGCGTCCAGGCAAGCCAGCGAGCGGCCGAGCGAATTGGGCGAGCAGCCGAGCGAACTGGGCGAGCGGCCGAGCGAACTGGGCGAGCGGCCGAGTGAAATGGGCGAGCGGCCGAACGAACTAGGCGAGCGACCGAGCAAAATGGGCGAGCGGCCAAGCAAATTGGGCGAGCTGCCAAGCGGACTGGACAAGCGGTCGAGCTAACTAGGCGAGCGGCCGAGCGAACTGAGTAAGCGGCCGAGCGAACTGAGTGAGCGGCCGAGCGAACTGAGTGAGCGGCCGAGCGAACTGGGCGAGTAGCCGAGCGAACTGGGTGGTCGGATGGGCGAGTCGCAGACCAAGTGACCGAGCAGCCAGAGGAGCATGCAGCCGACCGAGTTAGCGGGCAAGCAAATGCAAAGGTCGACCAAGTTAGCGGTCGAGCGAATGCGGAATTTGAGCGGACAGATGGACTAAGGCCTGCGAGGGTCACAGTTTCCTTGAAACAGATTTGCCCCACCTCCGGTTGTACTTCAAGGTTTCCTCGAGTCGTCTATTTCCCAGGATACAATAGTGAATCGTGATCCCCACCAAGCACCGATGGTCACGACGAATTGAGAGGTACTCGACTACTATCACGGGCACGCCGCCTAGCAAGAGATACATGACAGAAGAGAAGGTGAACATAGGTGGAGAGCTTCAACTTTTTGAGCGTATAATCTTTTGCCTGTGGACGCAACCTCTTTATATATGAGCTCAGACCAATGACAGCATTAATGATCGTTTAATGATCATTATTCATCAACTGTGAAACATCAATATTTCACTCGGTTGTATTGATTTTTAATTTAATGCATCTGTTACACCCTTAAATAAGCAGCAAAAAGTTTATGTGGAAAAATGTTGGTTGTTCCACTTGGACAAATTTTGGCCTGACAGGTCCGACATTCGGCACACACAGGTCGCACTCGCACATGAGTCAATATGGTTAAATACAATTTGGGTCTTGGATTTGCACCCCTTGCGCACTCACGCGTGAGAAAAAGACTCTTCCCATGCATTTGTTCACATTATCAATGTATGTGAATCAATATAAATCGATCAATATGCCTCGAAACTCCTAATGTGGGACTAAAGTCTCATTCACAATGGAGTTGCATGCCTCTTCCACTTCTTCTCCATTCACATATATCCAACAATCCCCCACATGAATGGAGATAGGGTATGTGATTTCATTCAGCAGTTGAGTTCAGTATAGAACAAGTAGATTTTACTCTTTGAACCTTCCCATGTGAAGATGTTTTTGCTTACTAGCTGATAATAGACACGATGTCATTGAACTGTTTTGTCGTCTGTGTAAGCATTAACATTTCTTACCTAAGACTCTCCCTGATACAACTCAATTCTCATGTCTGGTTATGTGAGAAGTTCTAAGAATTGTGCCTCCAATTCTCTTCGAGGTGGTTCCACTTCTTTCTCACATAGGTGATCTCTTAAGAGTATTCCACATTACTTTTCTTGGATCATTAAAAGTCGTGTGTTTAACCTCCATCCTTCACTAATTCATTGGGACGTTCCCCAACCGTGAGCAACTTTGTCGGTACAATTAAGTTGTCCCTTTGAATCCAGTGTTTAGGATATGCAGTCTACATAGGTTGAGTTTTCTTTGCACCAACATTTCTCATCAACATCAAACTCATCCCTCACGATGAGCTTGCAATTAACTCTTTGTTTAACCCTTTAGTTAACAGATCTACTAGTCTCTGGGGCCTTGGTGTCGTGGTAGGATATCCAGGTTGTCTCCCGGGCACCCGCGGTTCGAACCCCAGCTACAACGTATTTATAGGAATTTTTCCTCCAAATGGGTGGAGTAATAAAATGATGATGGGCTTCTGGGCTGGCCATCACATGCGCTTCCCGATTTACCATAGTGGCCGGTGGAAAACTACTGTGAGACCAGACTGATCACTCTAGAGATAGTCAATAAAATTAACTGAGATTATTATTTTTTTTAGTTGATAGATGTATTAGATTATTTTTTAACTTCACATAGTCAACCACGGTGAGCTTCTTAAAAAAATTGGGTTTTTCCAGGGATGCCACGTGGCACCCAAAGGAGATGCAACGTGGCATGAAATTGCGAGATGCCTATTATCCATGAATTCATTTCTCAAGTGCAGAATATTTATCAATTTGCCACCTCATCATAAAATTTTCAAACTCATATTGCAATTAACACCTCTCTCAATTTCATATTTTCTTTCCATTTTTTTTTTCAATTTTCCTTTTTTAAAAATGGATTTTTTTTAAAAAAAAATAGCATGTGTCACCAATTTTTTAAAAAACTTGTGATAAGGAGAGATGGTTTATGAGTTACTAGTCGGTTCAAGTATGAAGTATTGATCCAATCCGACCAAATGATACTTACTGAAGGAGGCCATGAAGGCCTGTTAAAGACGAAGAGGAAGTTCAACGATAAGGGGTAGGGATGTAATAGAATTAAGTTGACCTCAATAGTAAACTATTGGAGTTCGACTTGATTGGTTTATCCCTAAGCTTGAGTTTGATTCCTAATGAAATTAAATAGTTCGGCTCAAGTTCAATTTAAAATAGCTCATTTAAACTCCTAAAATAGCTCATTTAAAATTTAAAATAAGCTTGGATCAAGTATTGCACGTTAATATATCATTGTAAAATCGTTAAACACGCTCGAATTGTAGCTCGTCAGATACGAGCAATAGTTAATGGTAAATTCTTACTTTGCGCACTCTTGGATATCCCTTATATGTCTGGGTACCTAGACATGTGAAGAGTGCCCAATAGTATGCGGGATAAGGATATGTAAGGTATCAAATCTTTCTATATGTATATAGTGATTTCAGAGGTCCCAAGTTATCTTAATCGCCCAAATGCAGCTTAGACAATGAAACAGGGAATATATATGGGGTATGGTTACACACCTACATCTCGTGAGCACCTATTGTAATTTTTTTAGACTCAATACTATACTCTAACCCTTAAACCACAAAGTAAAAAACCCTAAATGGCTAAATTCCAAGCTAAAAAAAATAAAACAAAAATAAAAAATGAGGTGCATCGTGCAATCACACACAAGCGCACACTACGCGGTGCGCAACATAACAAAATTATGTTGGTGTATAAGTGATTTGCTGAGTGCACATGGGGCGCCAAAAAATACTTTCGGGCGCCCCACGTGCACTCAGGCTTAAAAATTCAAATAAAAAAAATTTAAATAAAAAATTACATTACATGCTCACGGGGTGTGCAACATAACATTCCTCTCTCTATATGTACATACATACACGAGCTTTTTAACAAACATGTTTATAAGCTTACAAACCAAGATACTATTAAGTTGGAGCTTTGCTCGATAATATTTTTGAGCTAGAAACTAAACCCGAGTTCGATCTCAGTTCGTTAATTTAATTGAATAATTTTTTTTAACTAAGATCTGAATAGCCTGTGAGTAGCTTGACTTAGACTCCTAACAAGGGATGACTCGAGAAGTATTGTCTACCTAATCAGTTTAAGGACCGGTCCAACCAAACCGAATGGAATTGGTTTTGTTGGGCCTAATTCATCAATCAACGACGCCCGAAACAGTATAAACCGGCCCAGCCTTTTTGACGATGTCCAGGAGCCCTCGTGCGTTGACTATGGTCGTTGCCGACGGGGGCAGCCATCGGTCAAGACTAATCGAGAGGGAAGGAGGCGAGGAGAAGGCGACGGAGAACGGTGATCTGCCCCCTTCCCCCTTCTTCTCCCGGCGATTAAAAAGGTACCTTTTTCTGTTCTTAAATCTAGCCTAGTTTTCGATCTTTGGGGAAGCTAGGGTTTCGAGAATCATGCATTGTGATGTCGGCTCCGGATTAGGGATTTGTCGTCGCGCTGTGAACTGGGATCGTTTAAAAGATTGGTGATTCATGCTGAACTAGGGATTTTGCCTCTCCGTTTCCCCAATTCTTAACGCCTTCTGTAGCTAAGGCCTTCTTCGTTACTTGCATCAGGCTATGGATGATAGGAAAGCAGAGGGCGAATTGTCTTCCCTCGACTCTCAACTCACCCACAAAAAATCCGTGTGGAAGCATGAATTTGAGCGCCACCAGTCTCATGTTGAAAAACTGGAAGAGAAGCTAATGGAGTTAAAGGTTACCATGAAGTGCACAGAAGGTGATTCCCTGGAGCTGAAGCTTCTCCGGCATAGGGTCAAAACTACCGCCGCATTGCTCGCCTACCTGAAATCGAAAGCGAGAATCATGGCATCTCCAAATTTAGCTAGTAAGTCATTTGGAATTGAGAACAAGGAGGAGGGTATAGGGCTTGCAGAAAAGCATGGCATTCCATTGTCTGAATGGTCAAAAGAGGTCAATTTTCCTTCTCTCAGAAATCCAGACATGGAATCCAAACAAGATAGTGATCTTAAGCTTGGATCTTTTGCGGATAATGATGGTAAATACATTGATGAAATACTCAAGTCGACTCATATTGTAACAGATGCTATGGAATCGCTTGTCATGCGAGCCATCAAGGCGGAAAGTGAAGCGGCTAATGAGAGAGTAAAAGTGAAGTTAGGTTTAGAAGAAAACGAAAGAAAGACACTTCAAGTCCTAACCATGACTGTAAGGGTTGAAGAAATGGAAAAATTTGCACTGAGTACAAATGCACTTTTGAATGAAATGAGGCAGAAGGTGGAAGATATGGTCGAAGAGTCATCGAGACAGAGACAACGGGCTGCAGAGAATGAGCAGGAGCTTTGTCGCGTAAAGCAGGACTTCGATTCTCTGCGCTCGTTTGTCGGCAATATCATCAGCATCAGTGAATCTCTTCTTTCATCAGAGAGTCAATTTCAGACTATTCAGAAACTTCTAGACAGGTAACACCCTATAGTTCGCTTGCCAAATGGCTATTGTTGTGCATTCCTCTCCTTACTTTCCTTGTAGAATCTAAGTTGATATATATTTTTTCCCCTCCTCTTCTGAACTATTTCATAAAATGCTAAACTGAATACTAGTTACTGGGTTAACCATGTCTCACGTCTACTAATAGTTTCTTAAGCATGCATTAAAATAAAAAGCTTCATATCTTTACGAACCTAGTTTAACTATCAGTTTCTATGTCTCACTATTAGTTTCCGACAACTCAAATAAGTCTCCTTTAGGTCAACCAACTATGTATTTGTATGCATGTCTTTATAATGGATTTTATAACCCACCAAGTCTATGGAATATCTTAAAAATGGAAGGAGTCAAAAGAAGCTAAGCTTAACTAGATTCAAGCTGCTTGTTGTTCTTCAAAGAGTTATGCTTTGTAATAACATGTTAATATCATAGGAAAATTTCATATTGTGTTATATTGACTACTTGTGTGTGGCATGTCAAAGTCAGTGCTATAGGTTAACATTGCCGGTCCAATCGCATAATCTTTAATATTAGAATCTGTTAGTGTATTCATTTTTTTCCTTCACATGGTCATCTTGCTTAGTTGTGCATCAAACCATAAGCATATATGTTCCTCCAATCTTTTCAGATAATGTGTCCAGAATGTTGCCATTAGTTTCCCTTAGTTCCTTTTGTAGAATGCTTATGGATAAAAATTTAAGATCGCCGCATGTGTACTCTAACAATAACAACTTGGTTTAGTCATTTTTGTTTTGTTTGCTGAGCTCTGTTAGTTTTAAATTGATCCAAATCAAATTATTCTCGATCTAAACTAATTTAATTTTCCTTCTTTCATAGCCAATTGTTTTGGTTGATTCCTTAGTTTCATCTTTCGCTAATAGTATGACTGTCAGTCCTTGTATTGTTTGGCATAGCCAATCATTACCTGATGTTTACCAGGAAATGAGTACTATTTTTTAGCGAAGCTATTCTCTAATTAACACTCATATATAAGCACTAGCACTATTGCACCTGGAAATGAGTTTGGTTACTAGTGAATTCGCAACCATAAACATCTAAAATCTAGATGTTAGATAACCGTCATGAACATCATTTTTGTACTTGATCATGCTTATGCATAAACACAAGCAAAATAGAAATGCTATTACTAAGATTTTAGAACATTATAGACTCTTGTTGTAACCATAATACTTTCATTCTGCAGGTTAGTCACTGAGACTGCTCAACTTGAGGACGAGAAGGCGCAAAAGGAGGCTGAAGTTCAGAAGCTCATGGAGGAAAATGTGAGGCTAAGGGCTTTGTTGGACAACAAAGAGTCACAATTGCTTGCAATGAATGAACAATACAAGTGGATGCTCCTCAACAACCCTGGCATTTAGTTCCCTGGCATGCAACTAACAACTGTCTTTCTATATCTGCTTTGGTGATTAAGATGATTTTGTGGTTTGAGTTTGATTGAACTTAAAACTCAGTCACGTAGCCTCAAAGAGAATTACTGCTGTTAATTGTGTATTCTGGCGGTGATGTGTAGTTCTAAGCTATGCTCTTGATTATGCAAACAAAAATGATGACATTCAGATAATAAACATCAAACAATTGTTTTGCCTTTTTTTATATATATTTACCAAATGGAGGATTAAACTTTTAGAATTTACTAAAAGATACGTGCTATTTTGGTAATTACTAAAGGGAGCACTTTTTTATAATGCTTTTCTCATTCTACTCTTTTGACAAATTTAATTTGTTTTTATTTTTTTTTCAGTTATTTCTCTCTCTTCTCTTCCTCTAATGCAACATCGCTTTTCTTTCCTCTCCTATGTTCTCTTTCTTCTATGATAATTGAACTTAATAAGTCTTTTGAGAAGTCGATTCTTCTAAAAATGTTTTAACATATTTGAGAAGTCAAAATAAGTAATTATTAGCATCGGAAAAAAACTCACTAATGGATTTACACAAGTCTGATTGGACTCATTTTAGGTCCTATAAATTTCTGAAACGGTAAGGAGTCAAACAGTGCTATCTATTGCTTTTTGGCTTCTCAATAGTGTTAAAATATTTTTAGAAGAATCAACTAAAAAATCTCATATCATGCTCACGTTGAGTCTGATATGAAATTATATTAGGCCCAATGTGAGCCTAATATAGAATCATATCAGGCTCATGTTAGGCCTAATATAGAATTATATTAGACCTAATGTTGACTTGATATGATTCAATATCATATCCACATTGGGATTTTTTTAGTCGATTGTTCCATTAATATTTAACATCTTTCAAAAAGTCGAAACAAGCAATGAATATCACCTTTTGACTTCTTAGAGCCTTAGAAATCTACAAAATCTAAAATTGGTCTAATCGGATATATTTAGGTTTATCAGTGAGTTTCGGTCCGATTAAACTAATTTTATATCAAAATCCATTGATGGAACTAGAAAGGTCCGATTGGACTCATTATTATTTTCAATATTCTTAGTGGTGGTTCAAGAGTTTTGAAAAAAAAAAATCTCAATTTTTTTTTCCTTTTTTTTCTCAAACATGTTATAGGAGATCAAACTTATGTTAAGCTTGATATCTCTTCATATCATACTCAACATTATCTTTTGATATCAGGCTCACATTGGACCTTATATAGAGATATCATGCCCAATAAAAAGGAAAAAAAAACATAACAGAGTTCAAGCTATTAGGAAAGGATCTAATTAATCTATAGATCTATAGTTTAACAAAAACAAAGAAACAGGCAACAATGCTGCTGGTTAATTTTATTCCAAGCATCAATCAATAGAACTTCCGGAGAAAATAATCAAAATTCGCTCAAACCTAAAAATAAGGAAATCATGAAAAGCCAAGCAACGACTTACTCTTTCCTCAGGTGTTGCACAATTGCATCAATCCCTTGATTTTTATAAGTTCTGATGCAACTTTAGGATAGGGTCCCTGCATGTAAACTATTAAATAATATAAAGTACAAAGGCTAATGAATGAACAAAAATTCATAGTAAACAGCAACCTTGAGATAATATTAAAATGCAGACGAACATGTAAATAACACCTGTAAATGGAACTATGACACTCACAAGGAACACATAAATTTTTAGTTCTTGCTAAACCCTATAAGGGAATTTGAGAGTAAATTTTTAATAGATAGTCACAAGAGACTACCATATTTTATGAAAAGTAAGAATCATCTCTCCTACAGGACTAGAGGATACTAAATTTACTAAAATTCACTCAGGGCAAATATATTTATATAAATATATATTATATTATCTCTAACTGTTAACGAAACATTTCATAATGAAACATTTCAACTTAATGAAACTAAAGAATGCATACCTTAAGGAGATTTGATAATGTCCATGTATAGTAGCGGATCCAGAAATTTAAATATGGATGAGTGATTTTTACGCGGAACAAGGGACGGTATCCTTTATCTTCATCGGTGAAACCTTATAATATTAAGAATTACACTGCCGACAAAGGACAACCACTGATGCCCTCCTGAATCCACCCGTACCCATGCAGCTGTACTTGTAGTGGAACCTTTATTAGACATCATTAAACATGCAAGAGCTAATAGAGCTCGCAAGTAAAATATTCCTCAGCTCTTCTCCTTCACGGGCAATATTTCCCAAAGCCCAAGCACATTGCTTAGCAATGGGCACCAAATTCTACTCTACCAGATAAATAATTTAGGTTTACTGATCAGGTCCCTTGTTTTTCCTTTTCATTAGGCTGAGCTCTTATAACGGGCTTGAGAAAAAAAAAATTCAAAACTTTTGAACCATTACTAGGATGTCAAAAATAGTAATGGGTCCAATCAAACCTTTCTAGCTCAGTTTGACATAAAACTAGTTCAATCAGACCAAAATCTATTGATGAACCTAGATAGATCCAATTAGACTCATTTCAGATTTTATAAATTTCTGAGGCTAA
>JBBMJZ010373910.1:0-16858 GCA_037833815.1 Zingiber zerumbet
TAAAAATAATTTCAGAATATTATTTAATAAAATTTATTAATTTTTTAAAATTTTAAATATATTTTTTATATTTTATTAGGATAATTTAATTAGAGTTTATAAAAGTCTCTTTAAAATATCACAATTAAGTGGGGGTGTGAATTGTTTAATTTATTTAAATGGTAATATTAATTCTGTATAGTAAGTCCATGCCCGACACCGATGACTTGCTCGCAAGGCCGCGATGCCTCCGACTCCCCATGGACGCCTCTGACGGCGTCCGGCGGCACCAGAGGTGCCGAGTGACACTTTCGGCGGCACCGGAAACGTCCTGTAACGCTTTCAACACTGCTAGAAATGTCGCGTCACAAAGCCTCAGGCACCCCGCGACGCTTCCGGGGGCATCGGAAGCATCTGGCGACGTTGCACATGCTGTCACATGACAACGACCATGCGGATATGACAAAATCTTCGCTATTGCGGTGCCGGTTTCGGTACGCGGGCTGAATGGTAAATTTCACCCGTTCCGCCCGGCACGGAACGAAATTTTGAACTGTGGTGGCAAGTATTCGACTCTGCAAATCATCCCGTCTCCAATCCATCTGTCTGAGGAAGCTGAACATATAAGAGAAAGCAAAACTCTTTTTTCTGGAACAAAAAAGTGAACTTTGGCATCACAATGATGCCAAAGATTACCTTGAGCCTTTTGCTGATCGCTGGCTCTTTTGTTAGATTCTGTAATCTTATTCAACGGTACAAGCTGAACACTCATTACTGAAGTGTTCCCGTGAAGTTGTTACAACTTGTGATCTGTCTACACTTTTACAAACTTGGTTATGCACTTTCACCAATTAACATTTATTTTATTTATATAACAACTTCTAGATTGAAAATGCCCTGTCTATTTCCTTAGACGAGGGGGAAAACATACAAAAATTACATTCAAGAATAAACTAAATTGGCGAGCCTTTTCGCCCATGGACTTTCCTCTGGATTCCATGATATGGAAGAACCCATGATAGCACACCACCTCAAGTTTATTAGAGCAGTTGCAAGAAATTCTTGTGAATTTTCAAAAGTTGTTTGAACAATCTGTAGCTCTACATCTGAGTCTTCACTAAGTATTAATTGCCCAAAAGTATCTATTTTCTCTGGAAGAATCTCAGATTCTTCAGAGATCATCCGCATGCTCAGCACCTGGAGTGCCTCCATAGCCGTGCTGTGGAATTCATTCTCTACATATGCAGTGAATGTGTACCATAGAGAAGATGGATCAGGACTTATTTTATCTCTATGCATGGTCTCGATTATAATTTCTATCACATCAATTCTACCCTGAAAAAAACAACCATATTTTGACTTATCAGCTGATTGTTTGAAATGTGGGGGGAAAGTGGAGATATTTGACTGACATCAAAATACCTTTAGAAATGCTTGCCGAAGGATTGTGTTAAAAAACTGGATATCAGGCTGAATGCCTTCGGACCTTGATTGATCCAAAACACTAAGAGCTCCTTCAAAATCTTCATTTGCTAGAAGAACCTGTTAAGATTCCCCATACAAAATTAGATTAGGGAAAATGTTCTTATCTTCCTAAAACTTTTCTTTTATAGTTCTGATGATTAAAGTTCTTCCAAATCAACTTTCAGGTAGTATTTGCAAAGCAATGATAGGGTCTCAATAGAAACTTCAGTAATCAATGTGATGCCTACATGGAACAATAATAAAACAGTAAAACATAATCATCTGGCCATGAAGACTAGGAACCAATGGGTTTCTTTCTTTAGGATGCATGAAGTTATCACATGGGAGTTAGTGAACTATCCAAATTTATATTTTCCCATAAATACAACATAATCGTGAGATGTCAATTAACAAAGCTATTGGTTAATTTTGGCAATACAAATGTTGAGTGTTGAGTGTTGAGTGTTGAGCGTAATTTATTCATCTCTCAAAACAAAAATAAATATATAAAAAGTCTAGTACAAGATAATACCTTAATCAAGGCAGTATAAGTCAAAATCTGTGGGCAGAAACCATCTCGTATCATCAAGGAAAGAATTGCACAAGCAGACTTGAAACTATTAAGAACGCTGCAGCATTCTATCATCATGTTGTATGTTCCAACATTAGCAGGAAAACTGCATAATCTCATACCTCTGAAGACTTCAATTGCCTTATGAAACTGAGAGAATAGGATATTTATGCATATTTATGTAAGGAAAAGTACATTCAGAAAGAGTGGATGAAAATAGGATTGTACGCTATCATCCCAGATACCTCCTTTGCTTGTACAAGTGCATGCAGTACAACATTATACATATCAGTTTTCTGGTGACCATCTGCCTGCCATAACATGTTCTCGGCAACATTTAGATACTGCAGCATTTCTTCTATCATGCCTTCATCTCCTAAAGCTCTAATCTGCAGAATAAAAGTCATACAAGGTGGTCAACCACCCAAATCTACTCAAACCAACTATACACACAAAAAGTTAAGACCTCTGCAACTAATAATACAGCAATCAAACAAGATTTCGGTACTAAAAATGCCAAACCAGATTGTACTAAAATACATAGCTGGAGGAATGAAAAGCTAAATTGCCTACAGTTTCCAATACAATGACAGAAGCTAGAAGGGTGACATTTTAAAGGTTATAAAGGTTTAAATTCCTTTTTAAAAAGAAAAGAAATCGGAATTTTTATTTGGCAAGGGAAAATAGTCAAAGAAAATATTATTATTCACTTATCATTCATATTTCTTACCCAACATTCTAAAAACATATTCTCTAGACTGCCTACATTACGAGGAAAATAGGACTGCCCATCAAAAATTGTTTTTCCAGGATATATGAGGGAATGCAAATGCCTGTTTGTTAGAGAAGAAAAAGAAAACCATTAAAAAGCAAATAAAAAATGAGGGTACCAGGATCTACATCAGGCCATTATGGAACCTGCAACATTCTAAATTACCACAACACAAAAGGTTCTTTTGAGAAAATAACAATAAAATTTTATCGTAGTTATTTTTTAAAAAAAATTATTCAATGAGGACTTGCACAAGAACTACAAATTAAATACTTTTTTGTAATGTCTATACATCATTCACCCACAGGTACATATCTATTTGCACAGAACAATTCTTCTATCTCAGTATATAATGATTTTTTTTTTTTAAATATAATATACACAAGGAAGCCTGAGCAAGATTGTTCATTTGATTTTTTTTTTTTTTGGAATATATTATGCATATGGAATCAAGCCTTATTTAGGCAAAGATTGGTATTGAACTTAAACACCTTGGAAACAGCTTCCAAGGATTCTTACCAATTGATAGCAGGCACCTTCATGATCGTGTTCATTGGAATTACAATCATGATACAAAATTATCAATTATCTTTTTGACTACAGATCTGTCCACTATGTTTTAAGCATTTGTAATATTATCTTCATGTAACTTAGCAGTCCAATCAGAATCATGCAATATAATGGTATATCAAGATGCAAATCTGGTTTGTGTTATGAAGGAGAAGTAGGCAGGAAAAGAAAACAAAGTACCAAATTCTTCAAGGATGTATAACTGTGTCGGATTCCATTATTTGCCATATCCATCTCAATAGCACTTATTCTTTTGGAAACATCAAGACGGGAAAGAATATTTCCCTGCTCATAAGGGGCATTGACAGTACCAAACAATGAGAACATATGTGCATAGGTTGAAATATTTAACTTCATGTTCAGTTTCTTGAGCTTCACAAGAAGACGAACTGCACGTTCTGGTTCACCCTACATGGGAAGAATGTAAATAAAGAATTTGGATAATAACCAAGTTGAAGCCTTCTTCAAAACACCAGGCGGGCAGTTGCATTGTTGGAGTGTTGATCTAACCTAGTGTAGCATTCACTAAAGAAACATAGTGAATAGAAAAGGATCTAACATGAGCAGAACTCTGAACAAATGAATCAAAGTATTATAAAGCGCTGTCAAGTAATCCTTGTCGAAGCTAGTTTATCTGTCATTTCAGTAGTGTAGTAAACAAGTTGGTTAGATAACAAATACAGGCAATATGTCTCAACAATTTGAGGTCAAATACACGAATATTATCCTATTGTTGCCTATGAGAAGTAATATTGTTAGTAAAATCCATACCATTTGAAGCTCTTCAAAAAAAAATTGCGTACTTTGTTATGATTCCTATTCACACCTTCAACTCTAATTGTTTCATTATTATCTTTCAACCTATCAATACCACAAAACTTGATTTCTCTCCTTTATCATCAATGGAAGTTACATCTAATTTCCTGGGAATAATATTAATTTTAATTCATCTCACACATCAATCTAAATATTTTCCATCAATACTGCACAAACTTACTGCTAAATGTTGAAAACAGATAGTGGAACATTGTCCAACAACCTGAAGGGCACATAACATCAAACAGAACTTCAGCATCGATTCTAATCATCCACTCTTTATCATATGAATAACTCCACTAATTTCTCATTAGTGTTAGATCTGAGGGTGTCCATCCAACTTACTATTCCACTAAATTTCTTTGTGCCATTGAATTTATATTTCATATATTTGGTGTTAGGTCTTAGGAAATTCATTAAATGCACACCCCATGACAAAAACATGATATGTTTCTATCACATTTGATGCTCGTTTATTTTCCAAAGATACCATAATATTATCGAGTTACCTTCTAAACTCTCTGAAAGCAATAAACCAAACTATTTCCAAGACCTCTCTAACTCAAATATCTTATTGAATAACTATCATCAACTGATATCCATCCAAAAATAGAACAAGTTTGATTATTCAATATAATCACTTCACCTATTGTCTTCCTTCAATTAGCATTTCCCAAAGTTCAATAGTGAGATTCGCTGACTTAATTCCTCTATAGTTAGAACAACTGGGTATGTCATTATTATTCTAGCAATTGGTGTAACTCCTCTGTCCATTTAGATCTTAATTCTCAAAGATGTATTGAATCAAGTAGCTACTGGACCAGCATCTGTAAACAATTTGAAATTCCCAACAATTCAATGATTGGGACTAGCATAACCAGTCATTAACAGAAGTATATCATTCCATTACTATATAGCATGGTATTAACCATTGATGATAAACCCACATACAATATTAAGAACATGTATGAAAATAAAACGCCAATTACTTGAAGAGCACAACTTGGAAGAAAGTGTATTCAAGAAATGTGCATTTACTGATGGCATAACAATTTTTTTTTAAACTTGCAGTAACAAGTGGAAAAGAAAGAAATAATCATGGTTATGAAGATATGATAAAACTTGGGGCATATGTGGAGTACCACAGTTAATGGATGGACGTAAAAAAGAAAAAGAGGAATAACTTCAATATTAACTAGATTTTCAGTAACCATCAGGGTTGTCTCTAAAAGGAAAAACAATCAAATATGCATTGGTATGATATAAATATTTTAATTGTATACTACTTATTGAGGTAAAGGATAAAAGAGGCTTAGTTAGATATACAGAAAAAGAAAAGGAAACATAGGAAATAATTAGAAAATAAAATGCATTAAATATTAACATTTTCAGGAAGAACCTGGTTACCATGATATCACAGGCAGCAAACAAAGAATTGTAGGTATACATGTACTTGGGTAGGCAAACAGATATCTTATCTGCAAAGAACTCAGCCAAATCCAGTTCAAAATTTCGGCTATAACCAATTGAGAGAACTGCAAAAGTATCATTATATGGTTCGATGTTCTTTTCCTCCATCATCTTGAGCTGGAAAATAATGCATAGAAATAGTAAGTTAAATAAACGTTGAAACAACTTACAAAGGACCCAAACAACGTACGAGTCTGAAAATAAATGACAGTATGGTAGATACCACTTTCATGCCATATTCAACTCCCTTTCCTGCAATGGCAGATTTAACAAAGCCATCATATGTATGTTTAGAAGGTTTCAACCCGATGTCAAACATCTACAGAAAAATATAAACTCAATTAGTGCTGAATTTTAGAAAGAAAAACAATAGACGTGTAGGTGAACCAAAAATTTCTAAAATAAGTGAATATCAGTAATGCAAGAAATGAGACACTAAGATGAAATTTGTGACTTCCAAAGCATCTGAAACTAAAATTTAAGTTATTCTACAATGCATGAAATATTCTGAATTTGAACCAAAGAACAAGACACTACAATTTGCACATTCAAATAGTAACAACAATAAACATAACTTATAATGGCCAAATACAAAACATCTCTTAAGAATTTTCTAGCAATGCTCAAAGCAATATGTTAAGCAAGTAGTTAAATATAATAAATATCCTATCAATGAAACAGACTGTATTTGGTGCCTAGCATGTCAGCTCAAATAGGGTAACATTATTAGTTCATCTGTTTCTTTCTCTTGCCAATTTCTCTCAAGTAAAAGGAGGGAGAGGCTCTGTTCCCTGTACTTAAACTCTTCATTCGATATTGCTACCCAGCTAAACAGTCTGCAAAGATTCTGTGTGCACTGTCATACCTGCTATTAACATAAACTCACAATTTTAGTCCTGTACTGGAAATACATCAGACTGGTTATCCAGGTAATCCTACTGCATTATTAACAAATTATCATATTTATCAGAATCATGGTTGCAGATCTTGATTGGTACCAACTGCAGAGGCTGAATATAAGTTCACTAAAAAGACTTAAACCATCTTAGACTAGGAGGTAATATATACATTATCAATGCCTTTTAATTTGTACCAAATGGTCTATATTAGAAACATGTGCCTTAACTAGAAATTTTTTTGACATTTAGAACCAAAGCAATCTATAAAAGGTAGATGAATACATAGCAGCAAAAAAATCACATCCAAAGAAGCAAAAACAACAAATACTTTCATAGCCAAGAAATTAAAATATAACAAAAGTATACATATGACAGATGACTGTACCTGCAAAAATAGCTGCTCAGCCAACTGGTAATTATTCAATTCTGCACAGGCATGTATGATGTCATTAAAAGACCATCTCAACAAGTTCATAAGTGGATGGGAGAACCTTTTGGATATCTGTTTCGTGTTTTCAGTTCTGGGATCACAAAATGCTTCTTGCTTGTCTTTGAAACTTAGGCTGTTTAGAACAGCATCATCAATGATTTCATGTGCCTCTGAAATGAATTTACTTTTCCCTGACTTGCTTATTAATTGATCTATTAGGGTTCCTGATACAAGTGTATCAACTTTGTCAGATTGTGATTGACCATCAAAAATTTTCTCTAATTCAAGATTCCTATTGTCATTGTTATCTCTCATATCCAATACCTCCAGGCTAGCTTCCAAACCTACACTTATCTCAGGGTTTCTGCTGTGGGTTAAGGAAGTTGGATTGTCCAACAAAATCTTCTCACATAGTTTGTCCTTTGAAGGAATAGGGATATCTAAACCTGATGAACAATATTGTCCAGAAGCAGATTTTGAAAGGCAAGCACTACCTTGCCTTGCAAACATGACTAGATGTTTTAAGGCAGCATTTGCAGATTCAAGATCACCTAACCTACTGAAGGACCAAATAAATTTCCGTAACATTATTGCGCTTGGATTGTAATATCTAGCATAGTCCTTCCAGATCTCATGAACTGAAGATAGACTTCTCTGCAAAACTGCAAGCTAAAGAACCTTTTAGAATTAGCAATTGAACATCCAAAGCACCAGTAGCAGAAACCAATACGAAGAAGATGCAACAATTAAACATTTACTCAACTATAAAGCATTGGTATAAGTGCCTGCGGAACAGACAAAACACATCTGAAACAGGTTGTTCAGCAAAACCACCAGAGAAGACTCAGATCAATGATGCAATGCAGCCTTTGATTGCATACATCACCAACAAGATGAGACAGGGTATAGTTGATATCATTCCAAGCGTGACAAAGAGACTTGGACATGAGCATGTGACTGTCCATCCACCCATAATACAGAAATGATATGAAGTACCACATACAACAACCCGTCAACATGATCAAATAATAAAGAATAAACAAATAATCTAAGCTCTCAGCTTGTCTAGAAAATCACATCCATTCATACACTAGCAATTACAATCTGAATAACACTGATGGAAGTTCATGCAACAACCAGCATTTTAGACTCTATCAAAAAACATATATATATGCAGGGAAGATCATGATAAAAATCAGACAAACTAAACAAGTTAAAAACTATAGTCTATCGAAACCATTTCTATGTTGAGTAGATGGTAAAATTGGAAATTTTACTGAAATTAGCAGTATTATCATCAAATTGGAAATTTTATGAAAATTAGTAGTATTGTCATTATGGACAAATGATCAAGAAGATATGCAAATTCAGCAGACAAATAATGATAAAATATCAAAGACCAAAATAACAATACAAAAGGTTTCACTTTGCTTGAAAGCAAGAAGGAGAAAGGGCCTGGGATGGGAAAAAAACCCAAGTAGTAACTGTTGATGTATCAAAATATACCATATAAACTGTCTGCAGATACTTCAAGCACAGTTAAACATCCTTCATTTGTTAAAGTCGAATTTAAACAGACACTTGAACATACTGCATGATTGATTATTAAGTCAACCAAGTAAACATCTAAATTTTAGATCATTATGTCACAGATATAATTCATGCTACTCTATTACATGTTCTCATAAAAACCATTCAGATCGAATTCTAACCTTAAGAAGTTCCCAGTAGGTTACTTCAGACTTGCCAACAAGTTGTGTTTCCATCAGCCCCAAGCAATGGTTAACATAATTGAAGCTCTTCGAACTCCAACATCCACTTAAGAAAAGATTAAACATTGGCAGCGAAGAATGCACCCGATCATTTTCCCCAAGAGAATTAAGCAAGCTAAATGCCTATGAAAAGTGAATAATTGAGCAAGAAAATTTTCTGTAAAAGATGATGAATGACTTCTAGAATCATGCTCAAGATAAAGTTAATAAAGGAATATATACAGTGAGAAAGGACAGACAACGGCAGCAGACAAGCATGTGACTGTCTCAGGATGATCCTGAATGCTAAAGTGGTATTCTAATAATCATAGAAATAAAAAGAGAACAATTCCCTAAATACTGACATTTCTGGCAAAAAAAAAAAATCCATTTTGTTACACCCATTTAGTTGAACCAGCTAGAGGACTGAAGAAATCAAACCCCAGAAAGTCAGATCAAATACTAAACAATTACTACCATGGATGGGAGTGGCTCAGGATATATTCAACTAAATTTGGTCCCCAGAAAAAACCCAACACCTACATTTGGTGCCTAGGAAAGTCAACACCAATTAAAAAGAAAAAAAGTGGATACACACCAACAGCATATACATCTTCATATGAGTTTTCCTAATTTAGGCTTAGATTGTCCTTCTGCAGTTGTGAAAATGTAGTAAAAGAAATTGTGAGACATGAAATCAACTAGGGGAATAATAAGGAACATGCTTTCCATATTTTTCCCATTTCAATCATAGGAATAGATTTTCCAGTTTTCCATATATTCCTAGGAATAGCTATCTGGGCAGTAACATTGTTTGGAATCTGAACCGCCATAGAAATGAACTCTAAAATGTTGAAGGAAAGAGTTTCTTGTGAACTGCATTTGCATAGTGAAAAAAAATTCAATTATCCATTTCCATAACAAAGACAATCTGGAAAATGATAAGAAAAGTAAAATAACATATTTGCCTCCGTCTTATGAACTCTAAAATATTTTTACAAAGGAGGATTATTTTTTGCTAAAAAGAAAGAGATCATATTTTAAATAACAATTACACATTTTCTGGGTAAAAAATTCTATATCTTTACAAACAATTTTCTTTATCACCATAGTAACAGTGATAGAATAACCACAATCAAAACAAACCTGCTCCATGTATCCTCGTTTACTAAAAGCTTGAAGTATGAAGCTGCAATTTCTCTTGTTTAAGGCAATATCTTTTTCCTCCATCATATTCCATGTCTCCATAGCAAACTAAACAATAAGACCACCAATAAGAACAAAATATGGGAAATAAACTGTTTATAAGAAAATGAAGAAAAAAGATATCTGCTCCGTCAGCAGAAGGTATAGGGAACCAAACAAATTTCCTGACCTAGCAATCCAGCATGCATATACTCAAATACTATTAACCCTGAAGGAAAAAAAAAAGAATGTTTGATCTGTAGTCTTTAATGGATTTGTATATCAAATTTTTGACTTAGTATTTCAGCATTGCCATGGATATTTTTTGCATTTCTAACTAATTGCAAACTACACAGTATTGAACTCATAAACAAACTGAGGCTGAGCATGCTTTTAGGTTTGAAGTTTAAGTTAAGCATGCAGCAGTATGTATACTCTTCCAGTTCCCTTCTCTCTTTCCTGATCCTCTGACAGTTAAACTACTCCCCCCAAAAAAAACTATACATCTCTATTAACATATTCCAGGCTATCCCAATGTACTTGTAGAAGAATATATCAGTGGTATAAAGGTTCCTGAAAATCCTTAGATTATGCATAAACACTCTTTAGGATCCTAAAACAAAGGAAACTATGATCCCCACTAAAATCCAGAGACTGACTAGGTGAATGCAGCCTTGAAGAATTGTCAAAATTAGGAGATAGTTATGTTTTACACATAGCTAAAGGTGCAGTCGGATTCTATACCAAATAATAAAGACACATTGAATTTAAAATTAAGAATTTTTAAAATTAATCATTACCAATGGATCACCCTTGGATGCACAATATTCCAGAATATAAGAAAAACTATTGGGATTTAAGTAGTCCTTCACTTCACCAAGGTTTAAAAGAAATTTGGAGGCTTGCTGGTTATCTCCCCTCCGAAGTGCATTAATAACTTGCAGCTGCAGCAATCTAGTACCCAAACGGTCACCCAAAAGATTGGTACTGAGATCTACAAAACAGTAGGTTATAGTACAATTGAATAAACATATTAAATTAATTAAAGTTGAAGGTGTGACCATGTGAGAGGTGAGGGGTAGAAGGAGAAAATAGAACACTGCAATTAAAATGATCTGTGAAATCTTTACTTCTAATAACATAGCCTTGAACAAAGTTCAACTTATGAATAAGATCAATGTATCTAAGCCAAATAGTTAGGGGTATGATGCAGGACCAACATAGGAGGACTCAATCTTCCAGAGAGCATAACTTTTGATTCGGAACTTGAACCTGTCAACGATCACGCGTGTAGAATTTGAAGATCTACATTTGTTAGGGGAACCGTAACCACCAAGTTTCGGGTCCAAAATCAACCGTTTAGGCCCACCCAAGTCGGAGGATCCAAAGAATTTTTTACTATTTTTAGTAATTTTTTTTAGTAGTTTTCATTTTTATGGTATTTAAGGTATTTTTGGCATTTATGGGTCATGGGTTGTCTATGTTAGTGTCTTGTTTTAATAACTCCCTTCTGTTATGAATGTTTCCTTTTTTGGTAAAGTTTCTTTCCTTTCCTTACAAGATAGGAATCAAGATATGTATATTAGGACTTATTTCTTTTTTTGAGTGTTAGGATCTAGAGTTCATATAAACACCTGTCTAGATGTTTGAGAGATCCTCCTCTATTGATAATAAAGTTTCCTTTTTTCTGGTTTCTCTTTGTTCTTGGTGATTTCTCTTCTTGCCTTCTCCTCAATTCCGCTTTCTCATCAGCCCGCAGGATAATCGCTATCCTGTCCGACGTCAGGGTAGCTTGGCTTGAATTTTACATTGTAATTTGGAACAATAATTATGCAAAAATACACCGGGTTAGGTTGAATGTCGATGTAAATCTAGATAGGTAATTAACAGTATCTATTAGTTCATCCATATAGAGCTTTGAACAAAGGGCCATATGGAAGTGTTTTTTTCCCTCACGAAATGACAAAAGTACTTTTAAGGTAATTTAACAAATAAAAACATTTTTTTTCACAAAGATTAGTGCCTCGTTTCTCCTAACTGACATCAATGTGCACAATTCAGTTGTTCATGGTTGGTTGAAAGAAGCATATTTACATGAGTCGTCGAGTTGGAACCACATTCTATAACAGTATAATATATCATACAGAATGATAAGTTAATACCATTAGAAGATGAGAACGCATGAGATGACTCTGTTAAATCGATTCCATTCTTCTGAACCTGTTAGAGAAATTGATCAGTGACCTTGATAAGACTTCACAGAAGAAAAATAGGGGTAAAAGAGGGGGAAATCAGCCTACCCTCTTCCGTACTTCACACGAATTGGAAAAATCTGCAAGTGATTGCCGAGTGATTCTAGCTCTGAAACTCAAAAATAAAATTTGATACAGTCTTACGCCCAATGCATCCCAGATGAAAATTTTTTTAAGGCGTTTTTCCAAACAACATAGAGCAAAAGAATGGTCTACTAACCGACACCTATGCATGCTTTTCTGGACTTTGATCACCGAGGAGATATAGTAAAGAAACAAAATGTGATACTCAGCGATCCAAGATATGCTTTTTCTTAGAACCCGAAATATTTTAAGAACGAGAACTGCAAAGCATTCTATAACGAACTGGCCCAACCACGCAAAGGGGCGCAGCGGATGCGAGGCAGTGCCTGCGAGGGCCGAAAGATAGAGAGCAACTGAGAAGTGATTGTGAGTGATAGAAAAGGGGGCGACCGCATGACATCATGGTGATGGAGTTAGCTGCTTATTTACCTTAGAGATAAGAGGATAGCCCCCGAGACATATTAAGAATCAACACTCCCCTCCACTTGTTATCTTCTTCTGAAGCACCGCTTACTGGATTTCGAGAGGGATAGAAGCGTCGGGACGGTGTCGCCAGCAGGTGGACCGTGGGCGGCGGCGGCGGCCGGGCGAAACAGGCAGCAGGGAAGAGGGGGTCGGAGAAGGAGAAGGGCTTCGGTTTATTTCATTATGCCTCCAATAAAAATAAACCGGCTTTTTAAAATAACTAATTACTTTTTGGATGTATTATTATTATTTTTATGGGCAAACGTATTTAGTTCTTCGAACCGATTAATCCTATGATTTAATCCTATAAAAATTTCTTACTAACCACTAAGATATATTAAGAAGTACTAATAGAGGCTCATTCAGTCCAACTCATGTGTTCCCTCGAGATTATTGGTGTGGATGATGAAGAAGTCTTAAAATGCACCTCAACATAGAGTGAGACTGGCGCCTAGGAGTTTCGACAAGCCACTCCAATGCTCAACTTATGATTTGCTCGAGGTGGTATGTGGGAAGAAGAAGATGGAGAAGAAGAAGAAAACTTGGTGGAGTTGTAGAGAGTTCGAAATTAGGGATCATTTGTACTTATCATGTCTAGGGTTTATATAACTATTAGAAGAGCATCTCCAAGTCAGCTGCTACAGAGCATGCTCCTCCATCTTCCTCGTATAAGTCAGTAAAGGGAATCAGATCCGACAACCGTTAGTTGTCTCGTCATTCACTAAGCGATGACATGTTTGGAGAGGGAGGTATCTAGGAGACCAAGTCTAATAATCTTATAACCGCTTCTCTATTCATCCAACGACAAGTGTTCAACAGTATTTACATAGAAATGATTTTCAATGATTGGACGGTTAAGCAGCCTCCTTACCCACATGTCACTCTCGTGCCTTTAATAGGTCACGTAGAGTGTGAGCCTAATCTGATAATAAGGGAACGAGGAATTGAAGTTTGTGTTGAGTGACCATGAGAGTAGACAAAGTTGGCGAATGAGGCTGAGATGAGATGCCAAGATCTAAGACTGTACTGGAAGTGGTGTTGATGACTAGGGGCGAACATAGATGGTGCTAGAATCTGAAATTGAGTTGGAGTGGATGCTAGTGACTGAAGCTGAGACATAAGCGATGTTGACAACTGAGGCTGAGCCATGTAGGTGGTGTCGAGATATGAGACTGAGCCGAAGTGGATATTGACGATAGGGGCAGAGACATGGAGGATATCTGGATCTGAAGCTAAAATAGGAACGATGTCGATGGCTGAGACAGAGCAGGTAGGTGGTAACCAGAATCTGAAACTGAGCTAGAGTGGATGTTAGAGATTAAGGCTTGAGACATGGAGGAGGTCTGGATTTGAAGCCGAGACAGGAGTCATGTCGGTGACTGAGACCCAAACGGGTGTCAGGATCATGTGCTGAGATAGGAGCCCCTATAGCTTACTTGTACTTAACCAAATTTGAATCTCTAGGATGAACTTATTGAGTCGGTTCAATCAGACCCGAGTCTCATATGAGCAAAATCAAATTCCCTTTGGGTCATGTGTGACCCATCTTGACTTCAATTGATAGATTAGCATGACTTTTTACTCCATGGGACACGTGGAGGCTGAATTCTGTTACATCACAAGTCTCCCCTTCAAATATAATAGAAGGAGGCATAGTCTGACTTACTGTACTATATTGAGTTGTCATTTGCTTTCCGCTGAGGTGTAGACCTCTCTCTAGTACAGCTAGCTGAGTCTAGGTCACCTAGGATAAAAGACATTGTATTCAATGGGCGTGATACACAAGAGCATGTATCACCCTTATTATACAAAAGGTGAAATTTGTCACCTTGACAACCCCCCAAGACTATCCTACACTATTAGGTGCAAGTAAATTAGGAAACCAAAGCTAGCCATCATATGGGAGGGTAATTCCTTGGTCTTTGTCAGAATTCAACCCTTGTTTAATTATTATGCAAATATGTCATGTGATAACCAACTCGGCTATATCTCGGGGTGTGTATCACTCTTGTGATTGGAATACCTACAGCTGTATTAATGAGCGGCATGCGGCATCCGCTTCGCGCTACGGGTGCACCTTATCGCATTAACTGCAAAGGTGTGCAACAATGCCTTTACTGACGTGACTCCAGATCCATCGGTGGTGGCATGTTGGCGCTTATCTATTCTCTACATGTGATGGCTGGGTTTGAATTGTCTCGAAGATTAGTGTTCGCTTCGTAACTTATCACTGCGGAGATTTGATTGGGAGAGGTTATGTTTTGATCATAACCATTCAGTTGATTGATCTGACGACTATGTAGAGACCTCACGACTCCCTTTTTGTCATCCAACAACTTGGTGGGCTGATGTGGTAACTCTACTATATCACTCCAAGATTTATTAGGCCATTCAAAAGAGAATTCACCTTCATTCATTTCTGCCTGTGTCTTCGTCTTCGCCGCCTTCTTTGCCTTCCTCTACTTTAGCCAGTATAGTAAGTTCACTATCTTTTTTTCCTTCCATCTCCAATAAGTAACCTCTCAAACCATTGGTATGAGTCCCATCGGACTGTATACATGAGAGGTGTAGAAATGCAGCTCTGAATATCTTATGCTATCCCCTTCAACCACAAGATTTGGATCTCAATGTTAGAGCACCAACTGCACAAGCCGCCCCTAGGTTACATCACTTGTTTCTAGAGCCAGCTAGCAAGTGGCTTAAGGTTTCTGATACCCTCCTTCATTCAAGACCTCTCCACCTACTACCAAATCCCTTTTCCTCAACTTGCCCCAACACCTACAGTCTAATCTATGATGAAGTCATCATTTTTCGACTTACCAAATCTCACTTGACCTCACCATATTTCATTATCTTTTTTATCCTAACAGACAGAGCTTGGAGTCTTTTATTTCATAGCTCTGTCGGGGTGAAGTTTTCTTTGTGAGTGCCCATCATTACATAAGGGGTGGAAGAGTCATTTTATCATTGTCAAGCCCCCTCACCCATACACGTGGTCGACTGTCTGATGAGGCGATCTACCGACTCAATCGTCGTTGGTCATTACAAGTTGGAGGGAAATTACTTGAATATGACTAAAATATTGATTGAATTGAAGTCCAATGTCAACCATTTGGTGGAGAATGAGGTCTTACTCTACCGAGCTAAGCTAAGCCTGAACGCAGTCCTATTTGACAACACACTAAGTAAGGCATTCATTTGCTAGCTTACCTTTTTAACTGATTAACTTTCTTGTCCATGTAGATTGAATCATGTTTTAGTGCCTCAATGAGTAAGACCTTGAAGTGGGATTTTGACTTTTGTAGATAGAGTATGAGCTTCAGATGACATGATTAAAGGTTCCTCAGAATTATCATCACCTCGTCTAATTATACAGGATGAATCTATTGTTGTCAAGGCTAAGACTGAGGTTCCTACTTTTGTCTTGCTGACTACTTTTGCTACCGAGACACCGGCTCCTATCATTGAGTTAATAGAAAACTCCTAACACAATTGATCTTGAGACCGATGTACGAACTAAGGTGCAACCCAAGAAGAAGGATCAGATAACCCAACAATTGTCACCTCCTTGTTTAATCTGAATAACTCCAAGTCCCAACCTAGTTGAGAGATGACATAAGTCATTGATTGCCACTAAGACCCCAAAGAAGAGATCAATTACTAAGGTTAAAACCTCGAAGAAACTACCGAGCGAGACTGAGGCCTTGAAGAAGTCAATGACCGAGTGTTGGGACCGTTGGTCGGCTAGAAGAGAGGTTGAATAACCCTGCACAAATAAAAACAAACATTTCTAAACTTATAACTTACCCATACACTTACATAATAATAAAGATAAACTAAAAAGAAGAGACTCATATATTACTTGGTTACAACTAGAGAGGTTGTTAATCCAAGGAAGTTAACGTGCACTATAGATCTCCTTCAGGTGGAGAAACCTCTTTACAACAATGAAGCATAGAAAAATGAGAAGCTAAATGGAAACTAAAGCGTGTACAAGTGTTGTATGCAAGAATGCTTGTTCTTCTTTAGCTTATGGACCCAGGCTGTATTTATAGCTTTGGTCGGGGCGCCTGGAAGGGTTCCCAGCGCCTGGAGGGGGATAAAACTTTATCCCCTTTGCAACGGATCGCGGTTAAACGTGATCCAAATA
>JBBMJZ010374016.1:0-16858 GCA_037833815.1 Zingiber zerumbet
TCCTCTTCTTTTGAAACATCTCCTCCATAAGTGAGAGCTTGACCTCCTGAAGCCTCAATCTGCATAAATCATTTTAACTCCTTGTCTAGGATTTGCCAACATAGAAAATAATGCAAACGAACAAACTGACATCATTTTTACAAAATGCCATAAAACTAGGTCACTTGAAGGTTTATGAAGATTGTATTTAGGCAAGAGCATAATGACTGTACAGCTGTCCCTAATCACAGAAAGAAGTGATGCATTCATGAGGTAAGAATTTCCCAAAGCCTCAACTATCATATTTTACAGATGGTATTGATCTATAGTTACCAGTCAGATCCCTGCTGGCATATTTCCTACCTGATAAGCCAACTATAAAATATAAAAATTTTCCATTGGTATTCCATACTATGCTTTGCTATAGTATAGTGTGGTACATGGTGTTAGAATGGTTTGTGAATTCTCTTTAGACTATCACGTCACTTTTAGTGTTGCATGATTCAAATAAAAAAAGATTTATGGTTACATAATCTTTAGATATAAATTATGATCCAGGATAGAATCAAAATATTTAAGCATTTTTTGGAAAGGCATCCCAAACTCTTAAGAATTTTTCTTTCTAACTAAAAGAAAATTGAGGTAATGTTTTTGCAAATTCTAGTGAACCTCTCAAAATATATGTGCCTTGAATGGAGAGGTCAATGTTGCATTTTGCAAGGGCACAAGGCTCCCCCATCCATAGCAAATTTGGATTAAAGTTGCATTCAAGATGATGGGCCCCTATTTAACTAGTTCCTTTTTCACCATTGATTTACAAACAAGATATCAAGATATTGTCTACTTTGGTTGAGGGAACTAACAGTTTCCAATTTTTGTCCTTTTCTAGAATGAAAAGTGTTTCACCTTTGAACCTAACAAAGGTATGTGGTTCTTCAAACCCAACATTGACAAAGGAGGCCACCTCAAACACAACAAAGAAAGATAAAATAGAAAAACCTAGCTCACTGATATTGTAACTTCATTAGAAAAGATATGCTTAAGAAAAGCCCAAATAAAAACATGAAAATGTAAATAATTTTGAGCATACTTCTTTGGAGACTTCTTCAGCTTCCTTGGACGATCTTGCATAATTCACCAGAACCTGAAATGCCATGTGAGACTTAAAGGTGATTAAAATTCAGGATAGCTCTCTAGAAGTAGAGCTACAATATGACCTTATGCATACAACAACAATCAAACCTTATTCCACTAGGTGGGGTCGGTATATGGCCTTGTGCATATTTCAAAATAATTAGACATTTATCGCACTGGTAACTCAGATACTCTAAGTGAACCCACTAATGTAACAAGTGAGTTGAACAAAAGAGGAACCAATTTCCAAACAAATAGAAAAGAGACCATTCATGTTTATCTATACTCAATCAAGTTATTGGTTACAGATGATTACTCCCAAATGTTGAGAGTGTTGCAAATTTAAATCAAGTGAAATTCTAAAGTACAGAAAGATTTCACCAAGCATCAGAATTAGATATGAGGCTCAGGAAGTCATGGATTTAATTGATTAATTGCCTCATTTGTAAGTACATGTATTCTCTCTTATTACTAGAGTTAAAAATTTTACCAAAAAAAAGGAATTCAGTTGAAATGCACAATGGTGAAAGCTTAGTTCAAATATACCCATAAACAACTTTGAAGGACCATAAAAATGCTCATTCATTGTGATGCTTCCTGAACTTATAAATCAAGAAATGGCCATGAAATTATGTTGCGAATTTGTACATGTATCTAGAATTTTTTTTTTAAGAAAAGTAAAAGCAAGGTTTTAACAGTTCATTTTCCCATTCTTATTTCAGCTCCAAGCAATATTTGTTGGAATTATGTTGGAATCAGGGATCCTAGTATTTGTTGCTCCCCAAGATATGTTGACTCACATTAAAAGAAGAAAAAGGAAAGCAAGCATATTGATTGGATCATTATTTACTACAGAAGAACTTTGGTCTTTTTTCTCAAATTATGCACATCCTTTATCAACAGACCTTGCAACCAGCCTTGCCCAGAGCTAAGGCTATCGCTTTCCCTATACCCCTAGAAGCTCCAGTAACAATAGCAACAGGCGCCTCCACTTTCTGAGCCTCTTCAGTAATTGGTTGTTCAATAGCTGCGACCTGAGTTCTTAAACCTGTGAATGTAATGAACAGGTGAACCAAAGATACAAACATGTTTGGTGCCAAGAAAAGAAAAATAAGACTTTAATGGAGAAGCTTAACATGATTAATAAACCTGTTAGTATTTACCAGCTAACAAACACTTGAGATGAGAAACAAAACTCTCACGTGATGACAATAAAGCTCTGATGGGAGACATATGAATGCTGAAATTGTATCAACAAAGTACCTAAAATCGCTTAACAGATGACAATGGAATTCTAATGGGTGAATGTAATGGGAGACATAAGAATGCTAAAATCATTCAACAAAGAAACTAGTTGCAGCTCTTTATTAAAATAAAAAATAATAGAAAAGAATGCAATGCAGGAACCACAATTTGTTACAAGCAAGGAAAGTTCAAACTCAATCTGGACCCACAATTTCCATGGTTCGACATATAGAAGCTTTAAGAATTATTTAATTGTGAACTAATCATCAATACCTTACATTGCCAAAATCATCCATACTATATGTTATACAGTTAATGCTAAAAATAGTAAGACAATTTCAACAATCAACATATAAGCTCCATATCTTGGTTCCATACATTAAGGTAACGGTATCTTAAGTAGGACAAAAATCAGTATGTAGGTGTTTGCCCCAAATAGATCAGGGGATGCTTCAGCTCTTTTGATAATTAGATGGGGCTAGCTCAAGCTCGAATAAGTAACAGATAAGATGGCTACCAAGTTGGGAAACAGTGTTATAGTTTACTCAGCTGCATGTGACATAAGGAATGACCTAGAGTTGTTAAGGTGTTTCCAAAATCATTTGGCTTGTTCACATAATTACATGATTGGAATGAAAGTAATAGGAAATGATGAAATTACTTGGACACAGCTGGAGTTGGTTGAGGAATGAGAACAAGAAGCGACAAAAACACATCAATAAAGACACAAGTATCCGCAAGTTTAAATGTAAAAGAAAAAAAGGAAGCCGGTGTAATTATACTACAGGAGGGGCTTATTGCAAAATTTACATTTATTCCCTACATTGTTTATTTCTTCACTGCTTACCAAATGTAATGTAATTACAGGCTAGAGCAAGATGACATACCATAAGGATAGCACTATAGCAGGAAGTTCTTGCCATAAGGTTTGAGATTAACCCAAGATCATTTTTTTTCCGCAACTACATATTCTTCACTTGCACAAATAATTTGAGAAGTGTTGAAGCCTTAAAATAGCGTATCATCATCTTTAAAGTTGCAGTTTTACCATTATGTACTTATGAGTAATATGCTAACTTGACTTGCCAACTAGTAGTGTACCATCTCTGACAAATTCCACAACGACAAAAAATAAGATGTTTAAATGTTGTGGTCGCATATAGACAAGCAGGGTAACCAAAGCAACATACTAGCAACAACCCCGTCTAGTTGTAAGCACTGAAAATTGGAAAAATTCCAGATAATGGTTCAAATGACATACAATCGGTGGTACATTACCAAGTTCGACCAGTACCAATATAATAGTAGTAACTTAAACCAATAATAACATAGAGCCTTCCCGTGCCTCTTCCATGACACTAATCTAGTCGCTCAAACATGCTGTTCTTTGGATCAATCAGTCTTGCTAACAAAAAAATTTAAAGGAATTTAAAGGCTCAAGAGAATTACCAGAGAAGGGGGCGACGCCATCAGATCTGATCCCGGATCTGAGTATAAGTGGTCTGGAAATGGAGCGGCGCCCGACGATCGTGAAGAAGCTCTGAAGCGGTGCTGACTGCCGAGGGGCAGCGGATTTGACGTGGATCAAAGCAGGGCCGGTGAAAGAAATGGAAGAAGACGCCATTATGAATCTGGAGCAGAAGGGCAGAAGAGGAGTCGCCAGTAGGTCGCTTCGAGAAGCCGAGCAGAGGGTCGAATAAATGGGAGAAATTGGAGTTCTTGGAAACTCCGAAGACAAGAGGGGCGGCGAAATCGATGCAATGAAAAAAAAAATGATTAACCGGATCGAACGGTGTCTGTATACCTGCCACTGCACCGTAAAAATACAATAACAATAAAAAAAAAATGGAACCGTGAGCACTAGCTCAAAATCATCCTACGAACCGAGTATAAATAAATATGACAAATATTATTTTTAAAGAGATATTAATTTATATGGCTATTTTTATTTAAATTTAATTAAATATTAATATATTATATAATTTTTTAAACAAATATATTAGAGTCGTATGTTTGTATGTATTTTTAGTCAAATGGAGAAACTATCTTTTAAACCTTTGGTAATAAAATGATGGAACGATCTTCAAATAACGTAAATCATAATATTGAAGAACCTCTTGTAGTAGAGACCTTTTGTAAGTAATTTTATTTAATGCGATGAAAATACGAGTCCTCTTTCAAAAGCAGTGTCCTATATATTCATCTGTTCACTAAAATTTACATGGTAATAATTACGAATATGTATTTCTGTAGATTTTATAACTATTATAATACAAAATTATCTTATTTATATTGTAATAGCTCTAATTTTATTTATTTTGTTTAATAAAGTATAACAACTATGAACGGTAATTATTATAACTATTATATCTGTTATAATGAAAACTTTTTTAAATACAAAGTATTCAAATCTTAACTAATTCTAAGATATACTATTTAATTCCACATTTTATCCACCAAAAAAATTTACAAAACGTAGTAGTAAAAAGTGAATACGCTCTTTCCCAGCGCCTCTACCAATTTGTCCCAAGACCAACATGAAGGAGGTAAATCACGGGCGGCTACTAGCCTTTGGAATAGTGACTAGCATATAAGGGAGACATTTTATCTTGGCTTTATCGAGATTTAAACCCTTGACCTCATGTTGGCAACACATCATGCGTTAGCCACTAGACCATCCCGAGGAGAAAAAAATTACAAAACATGATGATACATGACGTGACACCTAGCTTCACTAAATAATTCAATCACCAAGTACACCTTACATGAGAATTGAAACCTAATCACCTGAGAAATGTACTTTACCTCATACCACCATACCAAGCCTTGAGCATACTAAAAGCTTTTCTAGTTCATACAACTAGATGAGATTGAATGATAGGAGATAATAAATAATATGAGAATAGTACAATGAAAGATAGTTGAATTGCTAGTGGATGTGATGTCCTTTTAATTACAAATAAATAAAAAAGATATAAATTTTTGTCCTTTAATTTTTATCCCCTTTTGTAATACAGATATCCAACTCTTACGATTTGACTAATCCTAGAGGTGATCGGCCCGATAAGTTTTCCACCGACCACCGACTCAATCTCATTAAAGTTATTCATTGGCCATCGACTTAGTCCCATGAAAGTTTCCCACCGTCGACAGGCTAAATTGAGAAGCGCAGATGAGTTCTGACAAATGATCTAGCATCACAAGTTTTTACAAACTCCCCGACTATAATGTGTCTTAAGTAAGATTTAAACTCTTATTGTCTAGAGAGTTCATCCTATCTCTTACCATTGCATTATAACCCCCGATAGGGGTGTAATCAAACAAAGATAAGCCAAATAGTAAGAGGTTCGAGCTTGGCTCGAGTTCGATTTAAACTTTAATTCTTAAGCTCGAGTTTAATTCATAATAAAATTAAATAGCTCACGCAGCGCTCTGTCAGAATTAAAAAAAATGTTTCCCTCTCAAAAATCCAAATATTTTGAACCATCTTTCGAATTCCCTCGTCTCCCTTTTGTGCTGCCTTACTTCCCAGAGTTGTCAATCACCGTCTTTGTTGATCAACTCTCTCGCTATTGCATTGCCTCGCTAAGCATGCTTGTTGTCATTCATCTGCAATGTGTTCCCCCATGTACATGTCTTAAACATCTTCCTCCTCCATCCAAATGCTATAATTTTACGATTTAAACATCGTTATAGCAGCTATATAACCGTAGTTGCTACAACACTCTTGTTTATGGTCTTACCACCTTGTAGCTAAAGGATCGAAATGCACGCTAGAGGGGGGAGGATAAATAACACGTGGTTTTTTCACGTTTTTCGTAAAACTTAGAAAGAATAACGTAGCGGAATTAAAAACAAAGAAGGAAAATTATGCTAACAATTTTCTTTTACTTGGTTCAGAGTCTGTGACGACTCCTACTCTAAGGCCCGTGATCGTTGATCACTTTTATTGACAATTTACTCTCAATTTGAATATTACAAACTTGAATATAAAGATACGATTTTTGATAAAATAAAATATATTGACAATTAGAAAATCCAGAGTAAGGTGTAGTTGTTAGAGAGTGTTGCACCATAGTAGTTGAAGTTCGGAGTAGTGCGGAGCTTGTTTAATCATTCGAAGTCGTTCGGAATGAGTGCAAGTTGTTCTGAAGTGTTCATCTAAGCTGCTGGTCAAATCTCTTTATAAACTAAAGGAGAATTCAGGCACGTTTATGCCCTTAAGGCACCTCAATCAAAACTGATCTAATTCAAGTTCATCGTGGCTTATTCACTTCCATGTGCCTCTATACCTTTGAGGCACCTCGGTTGCTAACGTGGCAAGCATTGAGTGGAGTTCCTCCTAGTTACTCTATTTCATCCCAGGCACCTCAATCCCTTTGAAGCGCCTGGATCTGACATGCACTAACCAACCATAAGCTACCACCTCATCCTGCTGCATGCACCGAGGTGTTAGAGGTGCTTGAATCCCTTTTAGACACTTGTATAGGTTTGAGGCGCCTGGATCAACACTTCCAAGATAAAGAGTATTCTGTATAACATAGTTAGCACAGAAAAATAATATAATATAAAATAATATTATTTGACAGTCTCGGATTGTCTAAGCTTAACTTTCATATTTTCCGCAAAATCCTAGGTCGGGTATGTTGGATCGTAAAGCTCGCTGGAGAGCAGTGAATAGCGATCATTGAAAATCGTAAGTTGGATCGACACCTACTGTTCCCTCAAACGGAGAACGCGTCTTCACCAAGTCACCCCCCCTCTGACATCCGGTCAGCCTGTCGACCTGTCTAGATTTCATGCCAGCTATCCGGTCAACCCGTTGACCTAGCTGGACTTCGTGTTAGACATCTGGTCAACTCGTTGACCTAGCTGGACTTCGTGTTAGACATCTGGTCAGCCCGTTGACCTATCTGGACTTCATACCAGCTATCCGGTTAGTCCTTCGACCTAGCTGAATTTTTTGTCAGATATTTGGTCAACTCGTCAACCTATCTGGACTTCTCCTGCACACTTAATGAGATCGTTAGATCATAACAAACTTAACTTAACTTATTTTGTCATTCATCAAAAGTTGAGTTAGACCGTTAGTACTAACTGCACCAACAGGGCCGACGTCTACTGTTCTCTCAACAAGGAACACGTCTTCACTTATTCCTCTTAGGAGAGGTTATTTTTTTTGTCAAACGTCTGTTTAAACTTTTGCTCAGCATCTGATCTTGACCTTCGAGACTTCCGCTAAATGTCTAATCCTCGACCCACCTAGACTTCTACCTAATGTTTGTGACCCCTAGGACTTTCACCTTATGTTCTCGATCTGCCAAGTCTTATGCTCAATCCACTCAACCAGGACTTCGTGTCTAATCCCTTGACCAGGACTTCTTTGCCTAACCTCAACTAAGACTTGCATGCATACTCATGTAGGCTTCATTAGATTACAAATAATCTTAACTTTGAACCATTTGCTAATATTAAACCCAAGTTTGATCATCTGGTACTCCCCTGCACCAATAGTAGCAACTATGATTTTGTAGTTCTATAACATTCTTGTTAAAGAATGTTGTAGCAGCTAATATTTTGTAGCTTCTATAATGTTCTTAGACCAGAATGTTATAGCAACTATAAAATCGTAGCTGCTACAATGTATGGTCTAACAATGTCATTAGACCATACATTGTAGTAAAAATGATTCTGTAGTGCTACAATATTCTTAGACCAATACATTGTAGCAGCTACTGTACTACAGCTGGTACAACATGCTTAAACCATATCAACACGTTATAGCAACTATAAAATCATAACTGCTATAACGTTCTTAGACCACCGTTATAACAACTACGGAACCGTAGCTATTACAACTTGCTTAGACCAACACTAGCACGTTAATCTCATTTTATTGTTCAAAACTAATATTATAATGTATCACTAAGATATTAAGTATTTGTTTACATAATTAAATGACGTCTAGTGCTTCAATCTCCCTTAGAAAGTCTACTTCTTGAGCATATCGTAAAAAATTAAAATGAAAAAGTAGCGTCCCCTAGTTTGTCATTCATATTATCACTAGAATCAAATAAGCGAAAGATGGAGTTGATAAGTAGATGCTCATTTGTCTAGGCTTAGACATATCATAAAATGCAAACATCAGAGACCTTATACAAAATATGTTTGACAATTTGGACCATCTTACTAAGTGTTTTATCTTTCAAAATCAGAAGATTAGATTAACAAGAAAAGATGTTGCATTAATTCTTGGACTTTCATATCATAGCGATAAGTCCCTTTGCATTTGGATATCACCTCCACCACATTTCATATATTGGGGACTATTCAAAGAATGAAGTAGAGAATAAGCTAATCAATATCAACAAACAACCAGAACCATCTCCTTAATCTGATATTTTGTTTTGTCAACTTGTTATTTGTATTTTTTTATGCATGTTATTTGCTACTACTAACAGTATATCTAGACTACTTGATGGAGGACAAAAAATTTAGGTAGATATAATTGATATAAGATTGCGTATGACTATATCACCCCATAGATGGAGGACATTGGTGTGATAGACTCATTGAGGCCCAAGCTATCGGGCCTTGAAAGAAATCAAACTCTAATGCTAAAAAGATTTACACACATACATGTTATATTAAATTTTACTGTAACTTCATTAATTCAAAGTTTATAATCATACTTATATTGTATTGTAGATTTGGATATGTGAACATGTTAGAATCATAGAACCACATAAGAACTGTGCCCTTCCAAGAATATGTCGATAGAACTGGACAATCTCACATATATCTACAATAAAGACGATGATTGGTCAATTGCTTTCATAAAAAAAAATTAGCAACTTTGGTTACATCATATTTAGAGGAAAATTTTATATCAATTGATTTCCTAGAAGATATGGAAGAGTAAATTATTGATCAAATTGCACATAACTTTGCCAATGTGTCTTTTCCTAAGCAAGCATAGGACGTTCAAAAGGAGCATGTAACATAGGATGTTCAAATTCAAGTTACAGACGATGTTTAGGAGCAAGTTGAATGTCAATGTTGCAACATAAAAGATTATCAACTTGCTGAGATACGAACTTTGGTTGCTGAGTTGAAAAAGGATATTGAACAAAAAGATACAAAAATAAGGGAACTCCAAGATTTATTAGATATGAGTGTCATTAATGCTGACATTAGCATTGTTGAGAAGGATAAAACTATAGGTATATAATTTTAGCTGTAAAAGACACAATCATAATTGAACAAAAAATAAAATTATAAAGCTCCAAAAACTGTTGCAGAACAAGGTATCAAAAGAGCAACCAACAACCCCTACCCTAGATAAAGAGGCCATAGAGACTAATATGTCAACACTTACAAGAATAAAGAGGTGTGTCAGAAAGAGTATTGGGCTACTACCCACAAAATTTAAACAAGCCCCCAAAAGAAAAAAAAACTGCTAGAAAATAAACAAATAAGGGGAAAGAGAAAGACAAAGAGATTGTTTAGCATGAAGATTTAGAAGCCTTTATCCCATCAAAAAATGAAATCACAGTTTCATTAAATCAACAAATCAAACTTGCTAAGATTCAAAAGATTAAAGCCAAAATACTGAAAGTAGGATTAATTGTAGTTAGTTCTTATTATTGTTAATCCTCAATAACATGTTTGTCTATGTATTTGTACAATAAGTAAAGACATGTTTTAAGAAGAATAAAGGTATTGTAGCAGCAGATGCATTATTGAACCTTAGTCAATTAAAGTGAGTAAGTTGGTAGCATAATTATATAAATATGTAAAACAATGATGATTAATTTGTTGAAGTCTCAATAAGTATATATTAAATAAAGAATAATATTATTTTCATCTTTTTCATGTTGTATTAATAATAATACATTTGAATGTTAAATTTACTATCAGCACAAAAAATAGTTGAATGTTAAAGTTACTATCAAGATTGATAGCATTTTAATGTAATTTTTCATAGCTACTATAATGGTAGTTGTGAATATTATTCAATTATAATAATAGTGATAACTTATTGTTATATTTTTATTTATTTATGTAGGCTTACAGTGCTTCCAGTACGATCCAACTCTATTTTCTCATTAGAGTTAGAATCTTTCATGATAGTATTTGATTAGACTCAATACACCCATAACAATTATATAAATGCATATTTTGTAATCATAGCAAATAAAGTCAAAACCTCTAACTCATCATACTATACATTCATATTTTGTGGGGTTGGGTTTAAGGTAAGTATTTGACTAGCTGAGCCAATCTTATTTTGTTTTTTCTTGGATTTAGTCCACTAAAAATTATTTTTGTTTAAATAGGATATGCTTTCAATAATGCATGCCGACACATTATACCAAACTGTGAAAATAGTAGTGAAGATAAGACAATTAGATATATCTTCTATCTTCTTAATAATGAAGATGATCACTAGCATCGATTGGTCATAGACATAAATGAAGGTTAAATAATTCATTATAACTCTCTCGGCACTACAAAAAATTACACTGCTATATTTGAGAAAATTGTAAATATTAAGTTCTATATTATATTATAATAAGCTTTTGATATGTATTGATTACTAATGTCATTTATATGTAGGTGAAGTTTTTTAAGATTCTCAATTGATTATACTTTCATAAATGACATTAAGGTTTAGCACCTATTTCTGATAGGGAGTTTGAAACTATTCAATTAAATGTCTTTACGCAAAACAAATTGTATGTGTTAGTTTATGTATCATACTCTTGATTGTAATTAGATTCTTAAAAGTTAAAAAAAAATTACAGGTTAGTTTATACATTTTTTTATGTGCTATATGGAGAGTTTAATATTTCAGAGATCAACTGATCACACGATCTAAAATGAAAGTTTATAGGTTTAGGGTTTGATATAAAATTATGACAAACAAAAATTAGAAGTGTATGTTTGTGTGATGTTATTTTCTATATAATATCAATGACAAAATTCCAAATGTATATTTATATTAAAAAAAAGTGTGATATGATGTATCTCGCATGATATTTATTTGGTTGTATTAAATTTTAAGTTTGCATTTGTATAATCACGATGTAGCAGTTATGAGTCTATAGTTGTTACAATATTAAGTCTGTATTGTAGCAGCTACAGAATCGTAGATGGTACATGGTCCCCTGATAGTGTTCAATTATGTTATAGCAACTACGAGTCCATACCTGCTACAATATTAAGTCTATGTTGCAGCAGCTACGGAACCATACCTGCTACAACGTAGTTCCCTAATAGTGTTCAATCACGTTATAGTAGCTATGAGTTCATAGCTACTATAATGTGCTCCCCTGATATTGTTCAATTATATTGTAGTAGTTATTAGTCCGTAGTTTCTACAATATTAAGTCTATGTTATAACAACTACAGAATTGCAGCTGCTACAATGTGGTCCTCTAATAGTGTTCAATTACGTTGTAGTAGCTACAAATCCATAGCTGCTATAACATTAAGTCTGTGTTGTAGTAGTTACAGAACCATAACTATTACAATGTGGTCCCCTGATAGTGTTCAATCACATTGTAGCGACTACAAGTTCATAGCTACTACAACATTAAGTCTATGTTGTATCAGTTATGGAACCATAAGTGCTATAAAGTGGTCCCCTGATAGTTTTCAATCACGTTGTAGTAGCTACGCATTTATAGTTGCTACAATGTTAAGTCTATATTGTTGTAATTACGAAACTGTAGCTGCTGTCCGCTGATAGTGTTCAATCACATTGTAACAAATATGAGTTTGTAGTTGCTACAAAATGGTCATTATTTGTTCAATTACATTATAGAAGCTATGGGTCCCTAGCTATTACAACATGGTTTTGATTAATTAAATATAACCAATTCCTCCCTTACATTTAATGGGCTATAACTCAAGAATTGATGAGATTCATATCATTATGAAGATTATATCCTAGCATATGTTGACCCTTCACCTTCAAATCATGGTGCAAGACTCTTTTACAAATCATGGTGCATTTGAATGGCCTAAAACCAAGACCTTCTTCTAGTCCCTTGATAGTGCTCGATGATTCAAATTCTGATACTTCTATGAGGTCTTGGGAAGACTCTTCCCCCTCTATGCCTCCGAACATCTTAGCAAGTCCTTCTACACCAGTGGTTCCTAAGTGAGATCAACCGATGAGAGAGTTGAAAGGTGCCCTTCAATCACTAGAAAAAACTCATGTCACACCTGCCAAGATGAATAAGTGACAAAGGTTAATAAAGCTATAAAAGAGGTCATCGATCTGCTAGAAAGGTGATAGGATCATTTTGTTGATCTTCCTTTTGGTTTATATTATAACGACTATTTTGAGTTATTTTTTATATGACTTATAATTTTTATTTTTAATGTTGAATGGTGGGTATTAAGTTTTATCTTAGTCTTGTTCAAAGAGGTTATAACAGCTATGAATTTTAGCTGCTATAACACAAGTTTAAGCTTGTAGCAACTATGGTTTCGTAGTTGCTACAATGTACTTCTTAGCCTTATACAAATACGTTGTAGTAGCTACGAACTCATAGCTGCTAAGCTACAACACAAGTTTTAGATTGTAGAAGCTATGAAATTATAGTTGCTACAACGTGGTTGTTAGCCTTGTACAAACACGTTGTAGCAGTTACGGGTTCATAGCTACTACAATACAAGTTTTAGGTTATAGTAGCTATAAAATTATAGCTACTACAACATGGTTGTTAGGTTTGTATAAACACGTTATAGCAACTATGAGTTTGTAACTGTTATAATACAAGTTTGAGGTTATAGCAGTTATGAAACTATATCTACTACAATGTGGTTCACAACCTTGTATAGACATGTTGTAGCAGCTACATACCCGTAGCTACTACAACATAAGTTTGAGATTGTAGCAGCTATGAAATCATAGCTGTTACAACATACGTTTGAGATTATAGCAACTACGAAACCATAGCTACTATAATGTGATTCATAACCTTATACAGACATGTCGTAGCAGCTATAGGTTTGTAGCTGCTACAACACAAATATTTAAATAGAAAACCATAGCCATAGAACAAAATTTAAAAGAACCATTGAAATCAAACCACTAAACAAATGACACTAATTACATAAGAAAGTACATAAATGATTACTCAAACAATATAGGCAATTGACATTAAGAACTAATTCCAACATATTATAGTTAGCTGAACACAACCACACTAACTATAATACAATTACTCAGGGCATCTCTCCGGTAAATGTATAGACTCTAGTATAATAAAGTAATATGTGGGAACTCGACCAATACAACTCCAAAACAAGTTGTGGTTGTTTGCTAAACTTTCATTCATATAAGCGTATATTGTTAGAACATGCAAAAATAAAGACAATTATTAACTTCAATTTCTTATTCAATCATTATAATTTAATAAACTAAAACTTTAATAGTACCAGATATAGATGTCAAATCTTCTTCATATGTTTCGTCATCTTTGTTATGATGATTATTTATAGTTAATCTGGAAATTGACACATCATCAATTTATAACATTTAATAAAAAATAATTGATTTGCAAACAAAATATAATACAAATGCAAAATTAATCAGCACATACTCTTGTTACAAAATTGGACAGTTATGCTTGTTATATGGCACACCTCGATGCTCACATCCATGACATAATAGGGACTTTGAGATTGACTTCTCCTTTGATGATTTCAATCTCTTCCCACATCCCTTTGTTCGCTTACTAAAGAAGGATCAAGAATAACCAGACTCTATCCATTAATTTCTTCCTTCGACCTTTATTGTTGTATTTTCTACTAATGTTCATCTCTTGAATTTTGCTGTAGATACAATCAAATTATTCATCCAATTAAAAGTCCATCCCCTCATTAGTTAAAGATGTACCATCAATTAATACTAAAGTTTTATAGGATAACCTCAAGTGTCTTGACACCAAAAATGTTTGTGGATCATCGATGAAATGTTACTCCCTCAAAGCATATATTGCTCCAATCTTTGCATCTTGTGTTTATCGTTTGAGTATATACTTATCAGACAAATGAAACACTTGGTTGATACGAAAAAAAACTAACATATACCCATATATGGAATGCCATCAACCTAAAATATCTTATAGCTACAGGATATGTAGTCCCTTTATTTGTCATGCTTAGGACCTTGTTTGAAGGAAGAACAACTTTGAAAATTCATCACATGCTAAACCACTAACTTAACTCCTATAGATGTTTGTTGCACATAATAACCATGACTCTCACTCATTTCACTTTAAAACTCCATCCATTTCTTTTTCGTATATAACTTAACCATTTGAGTTTCTATTGACTAGTTTGTCTTAATCTTGGAATACTCATTCATATCAATATGACTAGAAATTAACTCATTGTATCCTTAGTGTCTCAGTGCCCTATTGAAAAGGGTAATAAAATTCATCTCTAACTATTTGATAAAATACATGGCTAAAATATGCTGGCACACACTTGCGTCATAATTCGTATATCAATGACAACCAATCATTTTTCTCCAAGTTAGCACACTTGATAATTTCTTTTCATGATTTTTCAAATTCATCAGGTGTTGTAAACTTTTCAATAACATTCTTGATGCTTTGATAGTAGTCATGAAAAATCAAAGAGTTTGATTTATCTAGAAATTTGTTAAGTATATGCCAAAAACAATATTGATTCATTATCTGAGGGAAAACTTTAGCAATTACTTTTATCATAGCCAGATCTTGATTAGTTATGATCACGTTTAGCGCACCTTTATGCATGACTTTTATGAACTTGTTAATCAGTCAAATAAAAGATTTAGTTTTCTCATCACTTATAAAGTTGTAACTAAAAATAATTATATGATCATGATGATTAACTCCTACAAATTGTGTAAAAAATCAACTCATATTTGTTGGTGTTATATATTGTATCAAATATAACTATATCTTCAAATACACTGTATACTGTCCTTGATACATGATCTATCCAAAAATACATACTAAATTTATTATCTGAATAAGTGTCGTAATCAAAGAAAAAAGCTCAATTCTTCTCTTTCTCAGATGCAAATAACTTGATCAGTATTTCAGCATCGATACCCCTTTGTTCATCCCTTAGCTCTTTCTCAAAATTTATAATATCTTTTTCGGTGCAACTTACTTGCTCAAACCCTCAATACTCTATCTTTAATAATCTCATTTGTTGACAAGTTGGACATTGACCGTTGAGTCAAAGCTTTCTTTGTTGTCGAAATATTACGATGTAAGTGTAGCAAATGCACCTTTAAAGGAGTCAAGAGTGGATGATTATGACTTTCCATGAAGTTAGTGACAACTCAATTAGGTCCAGTTTATACCTTGATAAGTGAAATTTTTGACATACAATCAATTCTAAATTCATCATGTGTTCTAACACTTGTCTATTGATCATCTTTTGCATATTTATTCCACCATATTTAATTTGTATGCCCATCTTTAAAGCATACGAATATCTTCGAGACAACTTTATTTGTCTTGTTATTTGTCTTGCTATTGTTTATCCTTATGCTAAATCTGACTTCTTGTGCATATTAATTATAGAACAAAAATACATCCTTTATTCATAAGAATTCTATCCTAATTTTTGCCTTTTGATGATATGAAACTTAGGGAATGTATAGCTACCCCTCATTGCCATTTTCTTTCATTGCCAGAGAATGCTAAAGTCTTCAATTATCTAAAGTTCTCAACTAGATTTTGTTGCAACACAAAGATTCAAGCTTGTTAAGAAGAGTAGAAGTTATGCTCTGGATTACAAATCTACTTTAAATATTACATAGCAATAGGTAACTCAAACAATAAAAAATATATCTCATATATTATGCAAGTTGTCAGTAATTAAAGATATTGTTTAATCATTGTAATTTAAAAGAATTTAAAATCTAATCTAATAATGTCTCCCAAAGCAGTATTGCAAATGAACATACTAACACTAGAACGTTGTAGTAGCTACGTTGTAGCAGCTAGGGTGCCCTAGCTGCTACAAGGTACTAGTCTAAGAATGTTGTAATAACTATGATTTCATAGCTACTACAATACCATAGCTGCTATAACGTGTTGGTCTAAGAATGTTGTAGTTGTTATGAAATCGTAGTTGCTACAACTTTCTTAGATTAGAATGTTGTAGTAACTATAAAATCTTAGCTACTATAATATGGTAGAACCACAAACAAGAGTGTTGTAGCAGCTATGACCGTAGCTACTACAACGCTGTATAAACACTAAAACTACAGCATTTAGATGGAGAAGAAAAATGTTTAGAGCATATGGAGGAACACAGAGTCAGCTCAAGAGATAGGTCATTAAGGGCTATGCCTAGGGGTCATATTATATTGGGGCCCATGATTTTTACATATATATACCTATATAAATTAAATATGAATATTAATTTAAAAACATATGAGTATGGATATTAAATATTTAAAATTATGGTTAAAATA